>JAQBSW010001884.1:0-118213 GCA_029291075.1 Eudiplozoon nipponicum | reverse complement strand
CTGACATCTTACACATCTCCGTAGTAATATGTCAATGCACGACAGTGCGGTAGATTGAGTGACTTGGCTTTCGCAAGTAGCATAAATTTGATTTTCTACGAGAATTATCTCTTTACAAAGCCATTTTTTAAATATATTAATTAATGATTATTACTCAGATATGTAGTTCAGTACTTTTTAATACATGGCTATTTAAAGAAAGAACGTGTAGACATCTGTTATTGTACTACATAATCGACTTATGTGAAATACTGTCGAATTAAAATAAATTGGTTATGAATAATACATATATTATAGAGGATTTTAGATTAATTTTATATACGATGAGTGATGAGTAGTTACATTTGAGGATCGCAACGAGGAAATCGATAGTTTTGTCAACAGGAAAGCTTGCAAATTGACTTTTGACATGGAAAGAAATCATTTTTAATCCAGAACATTTTACGATTTTACTTTATTGACAAAGTGAAAGATATTGCGAAGGTAACTGTTTGGTATTTAAATTTTTACAGGTTTCATGATTGGTTTTTGTCCTTCCGCCAGTATTTCCTTCGGATTGTTGATCATTTGCAATATTTGTGTTAATGGAAGTAAGCTGCTTATTCTAATTTCTTTGTTTACCTTCGGCCTGCCAGACATTCCGGCCGTACGTGTGTCGACCATCTGCTTCCTGTTGGAGATGAGGTATATCATTGCTGCTTTATTAAAATTCGCATCGTCATTCGCTTGCTGCATAGCTCCAAATGCATTTTTAGTCGCTTGCTATAGTAAATATACGTAAGTTTTCGTCCAGACATTATTAACTTGGCATGAATTGAATATCTGGTCATTATGAAGATAACTGCATTGTTGATTTGTATAAAAGATGGTATTCCTAAGAACAATACTCGAACATTTGTCTAATTTCACAATTGTATTGCAATTATTTCAATTCTTCTATATGCTCTCTCTCTCTCTGTTTCGAACTAAATCGCGTTTTCATACATTTAATTGCTTTTAGGATACACCTTGTTCAAATGTGAATAAGGAGCAAAATTGATCTAAATTTTAAATTCATGTTTCAACACAGTTATTTGAACTTTTTAATAAAGCGCTCTATTATATCTTTGTCGTCTACTCTTTATTGTTCGGCAATACACATAGTTTTGGTCCAAGCGTTTAGACCTCCTTCTGTTTTCCTGCGAATACCAAACTCATATAGTTGCAAATAAGTGCGTCAGGGTTGTGTGTAAATGCGTTTGCGGTTTGCTCAACAAATTTATGTGAAATTAAATGATTGGTCTCCCGAAATAAATCATGTAAAGATGTAAAAATATATTATCAAGCAGGTATGTCAAACAAATTTTTAGAAAGCGAAAAGAAATAGGCCTTTTTAAAATGTGACTATATACATCTTGTATAACAAATTTATATTTAAATTCATGATTTAAGTCTCAACTACTTTATTTTTAAACGAGCTTAATTGCTATGGGAAACAATTGCTAATTAGAGAATTCAGTCATTAAATTGCGCATAAATATAGATCAATTTTGCTACTTATTAAAAATTGAAATATGTGCTGCATAAGAAAATTTTCAAATAAGAAAAAAACGATTTAAATTAAACCTAGGAGCATATAGAAGAAATGAAATAATTCTGATGTCATTGCGAGGGTAGTTTAATGAAGGAAGGCAATGTGTCGGTTATTGTTCAAATGAATACCAATCATAAAATAAATCAACTGGACAACAACAAACAATTGCGTTTGAAATATTTTTCATTTCATAAATCCAGTAACTTTGTAAAATGTCACGGGTAAAATATGATTTCGTTCTATTTTAAAAATCAATTTGACAAAACTATCGATTTCTTATGTGCAGTCATCAATGGTAACCACTCATCATTTACTAAAGGTACAATTTACATGAAAATTGTCTACACTTTTATTTAAATTTAGTAGTCAGTTTTTCACAAAATTTGGTGATGTAGTGATGCGCAGTATGTAACGAGCTGTACTAGCTGGTGTCTAATTTTTATGCCAGGAAATAACCACTGGTTCAAAAATAATGGCATTGTTATCTGATGTGTAATCATAAATGAAGATATGAAAACAATGCATGCTCAAAGTGTTTAACAACCTTAATAATCAAATTCAGTTTACCTGCGAACGTTTACGCACATACTTTAACGCACTGGCATTCCCTGACGTATTGTTACTGAGATAGGAGATGCGAGACTGTAGAGAAGTTAAAACAAAAAGTGAAATGATCTGGATGGTATATGTACTACGATAGCACTGCCACTATTTCTCAAAAGGTAAGTTTTTTACATAATTTATCATACAGATTTAAGGACATCAATTTTGATGGAATTCATGGTCGTGAAATGGCGGTGCTTGTTGAAGCCAACTTGGATTCTCGACAGTTAAAATATCAAATGAACGCGCGCCCAATCATAGGGAGAAATACGTCAGAATATCTTTAAATGGGACGTGTCATGCAACACATATACTCAAATAATTAAACCAGCATTTATTCTTCTGGCGCCTAACTCACAATATATTATTAATTAAACAAAAAAACGCCAGCGCAATATAATTCTCAAGGTTAAGCTCTTTGAAATCGAAAATTCCATGAATACTAATTTATTCATATTTCATGGTTACTCAAAGCCCAATGGGTGTCGGACTTGCCGATAACTAAAGAAGCGAATTACAGAGCATTTTAGACTAAACAACGGTGGTGTAGAGTAGAACGTTTCAGCAATCACGCAACTCAAAGTTTTTTAAAACTAAACTATATTTCAAGCGAAATTCAAATTTGTCTTCGAAGCAGGAAACAAAAAGAACAACTCGGAGTTGAGGCTGGTGTAAGCTGAATTCTTAATTGAATGATTTAAATATGAAAGTTTTAATTGTTCGTGTGTGTGTGTGTGAGAGAGAGAGAGAAGGAGCGCCTCTTTGCGTACCTAAAAGTGTACGTTTCCAGTTTCTTGTTCGCTTTGCTATAATTTTTGTGCTCTTTCCAACTTTATCCCCGTTGCTTTCCAAAATGGCCGATATGTATAAAGTACCCAGATATTACGGTCGAGTTGATTTCTGGCGAAGAAGAAACGGTCTTTTTATAATTTATTTTGTATACTTGAATTATAATAAATTTATAATTCCAAAAACAATTTATTTTGTAATACAAAATCATTAAGAATATTTCACTATTTACCTTGCATGCATGAAATGGATCTAAGGAAATATATTTGTAATTATACTAAGCTTTAAGAACAATGATTCAAATCAAGTTTGCGAGCTTAATATACACACAGATCCCACTGCATTTTTCCAGTCCAAAATCATGGCAAACTAAAGTCAATCACAAGAACTGACGCGTTTTGAATTTCCATCATCATCATCATCATCATCATCATCATCATCATCATCATCATCATCATCATCATCATCATCATCATCATCATCATCATCATCATCATCATCATCATCATCATCATCATCATCATCATCATCATCATCATCATCATCATCATCATCATCATCATCATCATCATCATCATCATCATCATCATCATCATCATCATCATCATCATCATCATCAACAACAACATCATCATCATCATCATCATCATCATCATCAAATCATCATCATCATCATCATTATTATCATCATCATTATCATATCATCAACATCATCATCATCACCAGCAGAAGCAGCATCATTATCATCATCATCATCAAAGCACGACGGCTAAATTACAAGTAAGAATTTAACTGTAATGCATATTTCTCGGCAGCTAAATTAGTTATGCGACTCTCAAGTTTAGCATTCTCGCATAAATTTTACTTAGATGAAAATGTCAGATGCACAACTTCTACGCAGTCACGAAGATCAACTCTTGATATATATATATATATATATATATATATATATATATATATATATATATATATATAGGCAATAGAACTGATCCATCAAAGATTGAGCGGGTGGTCGCAAAAATTCTTAAAATCATGCTTGCGAGCTTGAACTAAGCACCAGTCACATTGTATCTGGCAAGAATGGCGGATTTCAAGTTTTTTACAATGAAGGGAATGAAAATAAGTGAGGCACAGTGAAGGCTGCCAGTTATTACATTTTGAATACCATTTCCTCTCCGTTGTTATATACTTTCAATACTTACTCAACATTATTCCTTTTTGTTTTTCAAAAGAATTACTAAAAATTTGCCTGTTTTTAAATTCGATTTGTATTCTGACGATAAAAAGCCTCCGAGTTTTATTGTACGCACTTGGTTTATGATAGAGTAATGTTCCAAATGCACAATTTTGCTGAACTCACCATTATTCATTTGTTAAACTTACACTATTTGCATGTGTAAACCATTCAATATGTCTTGCAAACTTTACATGCAAAATGAATTCGTTCAATTGTCTTACACGAGCAACAACTTAAGACCAATATTTGACTTCACCATGCGTTGTAACTTTTCGACATGTTGATTAAAATATACAGCTGCACCGATTTTCTGTCAGCTAAGAGATGATATTTATTTTGTTCTTTGTTCGAATATTTTATATTTTCTGTTATTTATTGACAGTGTTGACATTTCTCGCATTTAGATTGTTTTGGACTGGACAATGACAATGAGATGAAATGAACATATTTCAAACATTAGACAAAAGACCTTTTCACGTTAAACCCAATCAAATTAACGTGCATAAATATAACGGAATGGCGAAAAACTGTTTTCTAAAAAAATTATCCATCGCAGCAACTGTTAATGAATAATATATTGCTACTATCTTGTTTGATCACATCGTGTAGTGCTTCTTATCTAATGATCGGTATTGCCCAGGAAATTATGATTTTCACGTCAAAGTCAGACATATTCTTTAAATCTTGCCAAATTTCCGACAACACGTGCATTAAAATTAGACCCTTTCTGCTTAAAACATAAAATTAAATTAACCGTGCTTATATTAAGCAGTCTTTATAGTAGATCAGCATGTGATTTCATCCAGTTATATAAAGTTGCCAGTCCCCTACATTTGTATATGATTAAAGTTCATCCCTTATGCTTCATATTAAATAACAAGGCGCCTTATTGCGAAACGGATTATCTAAATTCCAAAAGCGTGATACATTTCGTTATGACATATTGCGGAAACTTAATTTTATGCATACCTAGAACTCCACTTAAGTTAAGATAATTTTACTTCATTAATAGGCAAATATTCATGTTTCTACAAAGGGTATTTTAAGAATAAGTTTCATTTAGAGTAACGAAGCTCGTTAAAATAAAACTGTTTATTATGCACGTGAACACTTTTTAAAAATAATTTCGTTAATTTTGTACAGAACAACGTTTCTAATCGTATATGATTCCTACTAATTAAAACTATTGATATGAAAGATTTTACGTATTGGCGTTTTTAAAATGGCTATAAAGTTCACAGACGGGACAGACGTAGAAGGTAAAAGAAGCCTTGAGTGTAATAGTTTTAAACAAAGCTTTGAGTGAAATGTATAATGGAACGTTGGTTAACATTGGCTTTAAATACAACTTATTTTAGACAAATAGTTTACATTTAAGAAGATATTATCAATAAACTTTAGACTTTTGCAGGTTATATATATATATATATATATATATATATATATATATATATATATTGCAATAAGTATGATGTGTATTAGGCAGTTAACGTTTTAAACCAAATAAAAGAAAAACTAACAAAATATACATTTTTACCATCAACTGTATTTTCATATAGAATGCAGAAATAGAAATCTTATTTCGTCTAACTACCATTGCAATAATCTATCACGGCTTGTACAATAACGCCTGATTTACTGAATTTAATTTATTATCATTTGTCTATTTGTATTATGACATACAGTAGGCTGTAAATTTTGAATTTCATAAATGAAAATAATGGGACTGCAAGTTTTGCATTCAGTGTATCTCAAATATTTAAATTCTTAATGGAAAATCGTGGTATTTCAAACACTTTCTTTAAGCAACCGATCATCATTTCCAATTGTTTTTGTGCTAGCAAATTTTGATGCATTACGTACCGTATCAGTTCCACTAGTTTATATATATATATATATATATATATATATATATATATATATATATATATATATATATATATTAAATACTTGTTTTTAAAGTTGTGGATTGTATTTACTTCGTTGATTATTCCCATACAAATAATGATTTATTATTTTATTTTAGCTATAAAACTTTATTCATTTTTCATCAAATTGTAATTAAATATTGCCACATTAGACATTCGTAATTTTCAGCAGTTTCGGCCAAAATGTTTCTTGTTTAAATTGAAATTTCACTCGTATTAAATATAATTCCAATTAACTTGCATTAATTTTATTAATTAATTTACATTGCTGTCAATCGTGCACGTGGTTATTTTTTGTTATGGTTAAGCCAATCTTGTAATGGTACACACAATATTTATGACACGATATTTAAATTGTTGACGAGGTATTTCTTCGTGATATCTCCTTTATTGTCCAGTTTGTCCTATCAAATAATTTCTAATACTGAATGGAAAAGAAAAGTTGTTGCATAGTAAGGCACGGATTCGTTTTATTGTCATTCTCGATTTTTGCTGTCATGCTTTTAAGGGTTCATAATTAGTTGCGAATTAAATTTAAAACTGCGAAAGCACAATATAATTGTGGGTCTTTTTTATGCAAGTGTAGGTACATTCTCTGAGTATATGGCCTGCAATTTCATCAATATTTGCAACTAGCATGAAAATTAAACTACTTAAATGATTTTATAAACGAAATAATGTTATTGAGTTAAGGGAAGTAGTATGACTTAATCTGGGATGCATATTGACATTGTCCTCTTTTTTAAGCGCCAATATATTACAAAATTAATATTGTTCAATTTTTTTCACCGAAGATAAATCTGGTCAGTACCCATTACAAATGCGTACTGGCAAAAACGCAAACCTAATTGATTTCAACTAAATGGCAATTTTCCAAGCTTCCGTGCTAAGCAATTTTGCTGTTAATCGGCTAACAAATTAATTACATTGCTCACTAACACTAAACAAATATTAGCACATGAAAAGATGTAAACTAAGTGTAGATAATTTGTACATACATATGTGATGGTGAGATTTTGCACTCTAAAAACCAAATAAAATTACTTGCTCTCAAAAATTTTAAATATTGGAAATAGTACGTGCTAGAATATCACTCACGATTGTTAAAGACTTTTGTGAATAAATTACAGTATCAAATTATCCGTATTCATTTTGCTATTAAATTTTAAAGTACGCATATAGTTTTATAATTTCCCAGCAATGGTTGAGATTAGTGAAGGCCGGCACTGCAATTTAGAGCCGCTTTGTCGAAGTTTTATAACATACTCATAAGGTCTTCTGTAATTATCCACTCACACTTAATTTTGCTTAAGGTCTGGTCACAATATATCCGTCACATCTGAGGCAAAATAATTTATAGTTAATTGGCTATTCTCTTTTGTTACGAGCACTGAACTTCAACGTAAGTTATTTGCCATTGTACTCGTTCGATTTTAAAAGAAATTATAAAGTCAACGCCAATGACAATGCATGTAGGATAATTGTTCTTCAATTACAGACAACATTTATTAACCTATATAAATTTAAACAATAAATTTTAAGCTTTTTTATTGGGAATATGATCCAAAATGTTTTTTTGTCAATATAAATACAATTCACCTAATAATAGTCATACATAACAATCCAAAATGTTTAACAAACAAATTGGTTAATTAAGTACAGCATTGTATGATGATTGGAATTTCCCACATTAAAACCAGTGCACGAATAAATTTGTTTCGCTCGCGCAGTTCTGGACAACGTCAATTTATTAAAATCGCTTTCACAAAGAGAAGCATTAATGAGATTTGAAAAACGCTTTTTTTGAAATTTATCAATTATGATAGGACAGAAAATGGATTTTGTAGACATATGCTCAATACCAATATCATTTTGCAACTTATAAGTTGGTATGTGCTCAGAAAATGATAAATTCAATCTTTTGTTACATCTACTTACACACGATTTTGATTGCAAACATTTCCAATTATAGATAACGTTATTTGCAGATTGCAGAATTTTCTCACCCCACAAATAAGGTACAGGAATTCTACTGAAAATATGTAAAATGAAAATCGGAACACAATTTACCTGGTATGCGCTTCATTGCCAATCCATCTTTATATTTTAAGCTTGGTTTTTATCAACAATACAAAAAGTAATAGCGGATTAAAGAAGTGCATTAAGTTTTTTTTATCTATAAAACGTGGTGAGTAACAATTTATGATAAAAGTGCTTTACGAGCATCTTCCAACCCAGTCTACAGACAGCCTGACGAACAGATGCGCAGTGTTTTATTAGACGATGTCTAAAATAAATATTTTTTCATTTTAAAAAATCAATAACTTTCATTAATAGAAACGCTGATCCCTCCAGTAGCATCTTTTCTGATCGACCCTTGAACAACTGATGTCCAAAATGAATATTAAAGCAATTTCCTAATGATACTTCTTCTAATTGAGTCTTCTGTTACTTCTTCGGTCGATAAATATATGTGGTCTGACTTTAGCGTTATATATTCGACGATGTTATTTTTCGATGCTGCAGCCCATAATTGTAGTTTCTGAAATCATAATTCAACATGCAGTACATATTGTACATGAACGTTTGCCGATACTTAGTATGATATTCATCTCTGTCGTGCATCCTACTCCATCAGAGCATTTGGAAATGGTGTTAAGCATGAATGCGTTGAATTCCTAAGCATATACACAAACGCCACATGTGACAAATCGTTAGACTAATTGCATGTAACCCGAGGCTAATGCCGAGAAAGTTTGGTTTTGTTTCAGTGTCTGGAAGTCCTCCTAGACACTTGAGGCCAGCTCTTGTTGACTGCCGGGTGTTCTTTCGTTTTGGAGTCGAGACCAGAGAGGTGAGATGCTGTGTTAAGACTCAGAATTGTCTTGTTGAAGATCTGCGGCAACAACTTGGTGGCTGGCACACATAGATATTGGAATTTTAGATAATTCATCCGTATGACTAGTTGTGCAGCAACAAGTAGATTGGCGTGACTAAGATCCAAGTAACTAGGTAACACAGCGTAACTGACGCCAGTCCAGAAGTCAGCGTAGGTAAACAGTCAAGTGTGTAGCACATCAACGATCACGCGAAGTGCACAGTAGGAAATGCCAAACGTGTGCGTTGATGCATGATAAATGCACCGTACTTATATACATTTGCTAACGTAAGCTCTCACGCAATTGGTAAACGGCAAATTTTGCTTGTTCTAATTAGTACCGCCTAAAGAAAATTTAAATTTCATTTAGGTAATGTGTTGGCGAATTGTTCTGGGCCATTAAATCACTTTCCTATCTGAAAAAAAGAAAAAATCCTCTTGACGAGGCTTGATAGGTAATGTAGGGCAGAGTTCGAACCCAGTTAAATAACTGGTTATTATTCTGCCTATAACTAATAAAAAAAATTACAGTAAATGCTGAGCAGAAGTATGCCCGTTAGTTGCTTCATCAATGATATAATTCCAAATAACAACTATGAATTACTGCAAAAATTGTTAGCTGTAGTGGCCGGTCATACCGCTTGAAGCGATATAGAGTAGTGTGAGGTTGAGGGCCGCAGCGTGAAATTTGCAAAGATGATCGCCACAGGAGTTGCCAGGCTTAAGCTGAAACCTGGGCAGGCTGGATTGCCGCCAATGAGTTTGAATACGACCAAAGTGTCTAGTATGTGCTCGACCTAGTTGTCACGATATTCGTAGAGTGTGCATTGTGCAACTGCTGAAGTTGCGATGTGCAATGAAAGTGGCCTGTACCATGATACGAATCCGATGACTAATTAGTGTTGGTTTTCAAGGCGTTAGCTATAAGTTTCTGGTCATAGAAAAATAGGGAGTGTGAGCTCAACTGTAAGCTATACATTGCAACAGTACAATGAAAATACATATATACATACACAAAAATCAAATGGTAACGAAAAAAATGTGTGTTGCCACAGAGATGGCATAAAACCAATAACTTTTCAAAAATGCTACACAATTGTTAGGTAGAATAGTTGGTTATACGACGTGAGACAAATGAAAGTAAGAAATGTGAATGAATCTTGTGGATCCATGGAGGTCACGTCGCGTGACATCATGCGCAATTGTTGCGCAAAACGTTAAACATTTGATACGTAGAATAACGAAAAATTAATGTAAAAAATTATCAGTCATGCGGTATGCAAAGCAATCTAGGCGTGGAGTGGTTTGGAAATGTTGCAACTTAGAACGAGCGTGCCGTTTTATATTATTTTTTTGGCAAATAGCACACACGGAGACTCATCGTTTACCGTTCTATCTAAGCCTGAGACCCCAGAAACGATCTGTAAGAAGGCAGACAGTGGACTTGCTTCCTGGGTGAAAAATTCAGAGAATTGAGTAGAAATCTTTTTCTGAAGGCTGGTCGGCAGAACTGGCAATTTTGGCTGCGTACCCGTGAAGTAGACAAGGATTAAGCCTTCCCAGAGACGGAAAACTAACTTTCTGAGGTGACGAGCTACTGACGTTTGAAAGTGAATGTCAGAGCGCCGATCTGTTCGTAGTAGGGATGGTGTTAGTGCATGTTTCTTGGGGGTCGCGGAATTGACAGGGAATGGCGAAGGCGAAGGTAGTTTTATCGAGACGTGTGGCCTGGAAAGTGAGTCTGCAATGAAGTTTTGTTTGAACTTGACGTGAATGATGTCGAATTACCCTTCGCTCAGTCGTGACAGCTGTCTTTCTACTCTGTTAGGGTACTTGTCGACAGTTGAAGTCGAGTTTCGAAGTATGCTCATTAATGGGGCATGATATGTAAATAAAACAAATCTGCTGCAGCCAATGATGCTGATAAAGTGGCGCACTGTGTCGTGGAGGGCGAAGAGTTCTCGACTGAAAGTATCGTATGCTCTTTCTACCGGTTGGAGAGTACGCGAGTAAAAATTAACCGGTTTCCGAATTACCACGATCTCTTATTTCAAATTGGTTCCAATAGCGAACTCAGAAGCCACCGTAGTTAGTAGAAATGTTTGTTGGAAATCAGGATGCGTATGCATTGTAGCATTTGCCAAACGATTTGATGGCGAGTCAAAGTAATTCCTGGTCTTCAATTGACCAAGAAATGATGGAGTTCTTGCTTAGTTCTTTTCGATTCAGCAGGTGCCTACACAACGGCTAAAGTTGTCTCTTTATAGGCCGGGAAGCAATTTGCGACATTAGTTAAGGAATCCTAAAATTTGCTGTAGCTCACTTAAAGTCTTTGGTGACTTGATATTCTTTATTGATTTTGCATTCGACGGCAAAGTTTAATAACCTTATGGCGTAATACGATGCCAAAGAAAATCCACGGATATATTTGCAATAACAATTGGTCTTAAGTCCGTGGTTGAATAAGTGTGAGAGGGCATTCCATAAATGCATGGCATGAGATTCTATGTCTGGACTGAAAACAATTTTATCATCGAAATATGACATACAGTAAGCAGCGTTGTCGCGAAGTATGTTGTCCCTGAATCTTTGAAATGTCTGAGTGGCACACTTGAGACGAAAAGGTATGTAGAAGTATTCAAAAAGACCAAATGGAGTGATAACCGCAATCTTTTCAATATCTTCTGACGCTACCGGAATGCGATGGTAGGTTTGTCCGAGATCAATCTTTAAGTAAGGATTTAATATTTGGAATAGGATATGCATCGGATTTGGTCACCGAATTTAACTGCGATTATCTCCACAGGCGCTGTACGATCGGTTTTATTTGGCGTTTAAGTGCAGTGGTGACGCCCATGAACTTTCGGATGGCCTGGTGAATCCCTCTTCTAATAGTCTTGAAAATTTTGGGAAAAGCTTTCAGCTTATTCGGGGCTTAAGGTAGGTTTTTAAAAGGGGTTAGGTTGGTCCTGCTGTGACGATATGGTGCATCGTAAGAAACCTCGTAGGTCTGACTTGCTTAGATCGAAAAGCGACTTGTGCTCTCAAAGAGCTGCTGATATCTCTGCTAAATGATGCAATGGGGTTGGCTGAATGACCTGTAATTCCAAACGCTCGGAGGTAAGTATCAGAAAATCTTTGCTCAAGTCCGGTGGAGTAATCGATGATCTTTTGATGGACACGATCAACAATGGACCGATATTTCAGCAGCAAATGAAGGCCTATTATGTTGTGTGAGACCTTGGCATAGATGATGTTGTGATCAAATTTACGCCGTTAACCTATGTTGAGTGTGCGATGCCGCCAACCATAAGTAGGTATGGGCTCCCCTGTGGCTGTCGCATGTAAAACGCCCAGAGACATCTTGGCCATGAAGTCACACTTGAGAAATGAAACTGCTGCACCTGTGTCTGCGATGAATTCTCCATCAGTTCTCAAATCGAGAAAACGCACAAGTTCGTTGGGGTTTTTGGCTGGGTCATACAAACAAGTAAGCTAGATATTACGAACGAAATTCTGTCTATGTGGCATATTCGGCGTGGACGAAAAGAGTCAATTAGAGTATCAGATTGTAAGAAATTGCTTTCCAGTGGCGCTGTTGATACCGTTGATGCACAGAATATATGGCCTTGTACTTTATGCGCCATACGTTTTCCAATCCTTATACTCCACTGCGCCAGTTTTCTGAGAACTGGCCCGTCAATTGTGTAAATAGCACTCTTTCGGGAATTCTTCCGAACGGCGGAGACAGACTTAACATTAATTAAAAAACTTCTGTTTAGTATAGCACCAGTTCTTTGGGGCATATTTATTAAAACATTGCTGGGATCTAGATCGCTGCCTAAAGTTATTTCATGCTTTGTTTGATAAAGTAGGTCGTGCGCTCACTTGATTCAGCTCAGATTTTCTAATCGATAAGCCTTCTAGAACTATAGCCATGTTCGCTATTGTTCTTCCTAAAGAAGTGATCCTATCATCCTGCGGGGAAGGACAAAACGATGACAAATTTAACTTCAGTTCTAAAACTCTAAATTCTAACTGGCATTTTCTGATAAGTCATCTATGGAGAGAGAGTTGGGGAACTGTCTGGCAAATAATTTTAATGACTGGGGAAGGTTGTTAATGAAACCAACCTTAACTTCATGATCTGAAATATTTTTTTTATACCAACGTTTCCGCTGTTCCCTTATAACCTCGATAGGGCCAAGATTTTGCACGTCTAACTGCGCATACTTATTTATTATCTGCTCTGTCTCAGTGGGTCCCATTAAGGATTCCACTTCATTTTGGAGGCCCAAAACTGGATTAGGTAGTGTCCTAATCGCCTCAATTTTCAGCCTATACAGTGACATCAACATCTAAATTGGACCTGACATTCTTATAATCTTACGGGATCTTCAAAACACAAATATATATATATATATTAAAAGTAAGTGAAATAAATTGCATGAAACGATGTAAAAATTTAAAACATACGTGCCCTATAAATAAAATATAATAAAAAAAGCTTACCAAAAACTGCTTCCACAATTTGAAACTAACGAAATCTGCTTCCGCGACCGCATAAAACTGACGAAATCTTCTTTCACAAAACCCGAATCAAATCTGTTTTAACAAAATCAAAATCAAATCTTCTTCAACGAAAGTAAACAGCTTTGAGCAGTTTACTGACTAAATTTGTTTTTACAAAATCCGAAATAAATATTCATCCACAGTTTCAAACAGTTTGTACGTAGAAGAGAAAAGTTTTACCGACAGAAAAAGCGATAAAGATTTGCTTCCCAACAAAAAATATCTAAAAAGATTTTGATTAAGAGATATTTACAAACAGTATGAAGAAATGGATGGTTCGGTGCGCTACCATCGATTTTACCGTATTCCCCCAAGATAATAAAAAAGAAAAATTGTTTATTGTATTTAGGCAAAAAAATTGTTGTATAAAAACAATTCTAAAATCAGTAATGTTCTCAGTATCCTGGCATGGTCGCCAATTTGTGAACACACCGGATGCAAGTAAATGCCGTGCGTCGTTACAAAGTAGTTAGGAGACGTAGATAAATGATAGACAGTTACTGTTGGTGGCCCTTATCAGTACCTGAATTGCATTCTCCGGCAAATGCCGAGAATGAATGTTTGTAATGCAGTATCTAGAAGTAATTCTATAGTTTTGAGGCCAGCTATACTTGACTGGCGGGTGTTCCTTCGTTGTGGAGTCGAAAGACACCGTCATCCCTCCTTCTGTGATTAATTCCAATAGGAATTTTATATATACATTCTTTTGAACATCATTCATAAAGCTCCAAATATAAAAATAAAATTCTCGTTTTTAAATTTTTATTTGTTGTCTGGTTTTTTTGTTTAGAAATCTCTATACCCAGAGTTCCCATTAAAATTTGTACAAAGACAAATTACGTGGATCATTTAAAATAACTGACTGAACTAATTGAATATTTCCAGCACTATCCTTTAAATTCGCTATGAGAAATCTCCACTAATACTAGATTTATGCATAAAATCCTAAAACGAGGTATTCAATTTAAATTGAACCTGATCTGTGTGCCCTGTAACATATAAGAAAAAATCTGTCACATTTTTACTAATTCGTCTACCTGAAACCTGGGTCTAAGCGACAAACAAAGCATATTTAACCACTGTCTTTTTGTTCTTCCACGCCATATATACAGGTTCATGCTGACGCCGTAAAGGAAGTTTATTTATTTTCATCTGAAATTGCAGTTCCGATTCTGTCACGCTGTTTTGTGGCATAAAGAAACTTTTGTCAGCGAATTCCTGCATGTTCTCAAAAACTTATCGTAGTTGATCACTTTCTGTGAACGACCATAAAATCGTCCTAGCTTGTAAAATGGGTCTGTTTAGACGCAAATACTTTTCGAACACCAGTTCTACCATATTTTTTATGAAAATGATTTTGTCAGCACAATTCATCCTGTCATTTATTGATGCTCTGTCACTACTCTATCTGGTATAATAACATGTTTGGAAATGCTTTGCTCGTGTCATCCTCATCTTTCATTAGACTTATGGCATCCACTACTATTTACTTTATGGTCATATTTTTCATGTTTAAATGAACGAACAAACTGCAATTTCATTTCTTGAAGGATTATATTATAATGTCATCATATTTATAAGCTAGGAAATTGATACAACTATCTTAAGTTTTGTAGGGTATAACGTTTGAAACATAACCGGTGAAATTCTGTACAATGCGAGAATCTTAAGAATCTCTTTGGTATAATTTCTGGTTAATACCAAGTGTAAGTGACACAGACATGTCTTTTATCTGAATTTGATATTATGCCTTCTCAAACCATAACTCTTATAAGCATGTCTCGGCTCAGCCAATAACACTGATCCCTTTGAGAAAATAAGTTTAGAATCTGTTGATTCGTACAAGCTCTTCGATGGCTTTTGCATCTATAAAAAAACACAACCGGAAATTCAAAAGGAGATGGGAGTTTTCTAAATCTTCGACCGTCTGCAACATCAATCTTACTTTATGTAGTCAATATACACATACAATCACCGGGGCAATGATAAAATGTTTATTTCCGTATTTCAAATCAATGCGCAAAAGCAAAGCGGGCGCCAAATTTTTTAACAAAAAATTTTGAATTCCGGTTATTGATTATCCTCCGGAGAAAGGGTGTTACTAAACAAGTTTCAAGCCAACCTCCATATATTTCAATAAGATTTCAATGCTTTTTTATATTCTGGTGACTATCTGTTACGCAGAGTGTCCAACACAATATATCGCTTTTACCAATGGTAATATAATGCAGGAGTATACAGAAAACGTTCATGTCCGTTTGGTTGGCAGTATTAAACGTCTGACCAGACACTGCCACCACATCCGTCAAAATTCAATTGCCTTCGGTGCAGGTGTCAAGAAAGAAACAATAAACGACAATTTTTTCCAAAGCGACCACACAATGCAATACGTGAAACCTCCGCAATTGCTTCCATTCCATGATGCATTTTTGGGGCAAGGCAGATTAAGAAAGTATAGCAGAATGTAGGAGAAAATCGGAAGATCATTTAAACATATGGAAATCCAGCAGTCTTATAGGTATATTTACCTACTCATTTAACTATATTACAAAGCATAGCCCACTTGTTTTGCATTAGGAGAAGCACTCTGTAATAAAATTTACACGGTGGCCTAAAACAATCATCAGAACCGCCACCACTGACTAAATCTATACGTTTTTCATTTTAGAACACAGATCAAATAAATGCTCTTTGCAGTTTATCAGAAATTATTTACGAATTCAGCCACCAAGACCCTGGCGAATCTGATGAGATTCCATTATAAAATGCCGGCAGATTCAAGTGGTTGAAATTTCATCAGCGAAAAGTTTAGCGAAGATCGAGCAACAAAGGCATTGCACCATAGAGTCTGTATGAGGATTGGAATTGTCATTAATATAATACATGAGTTTGCGTGCTCACGTTTTCATGTTTTGAAATCGCAAATTTAGAAATAATCTTTAACTTGAATCAAGTCATTATCAAAGATCAAGTATAAAAAAGCCATTTAAATTTAGCCAGAGATCCAATCAACTTCAAATTTTGGAAATCCACATGTTAAATTTATAAGTGAAAATTGTTTACTTTCGAAGAAGCGTATGCATTAATTAGCAACAACAAATGGAATAAAAGCGAAAACGCAGGGTCTCGCATTTAATTCGCTAGTTTATACTAGCTTCATGCACGAATTTCATCTGTTTGTTTAGCCACGTACTAAGAAAACAATACGCTTATAAAAAATATGACTATTGACCAGTCAATCTCAAGGGGAGAAAGTGACTGTACTATAATTTCAGAAAGGTGATGATTGTTTGAAGTTTTAGTCGGAAGAAACAGTCAGGAGGGCCGCGTAAAGGAACAACTAATCAAAGATGTCAGTTCGGATATAACAAGCAATTGGAGAAATGCGCGGCTTGCATGGTATGTAAAGTGATTGGCATGACTGAAAAAGTTATTCTGTGTTAAAAAACCGGTCATAGCACTTCAATGAGTGTTCAATATAAACAAACCAGGTCAAGTATATGTGAAGCGTTTGCCTTATTCGCAATTTTGGTTAATGCTGAAACTATTTGAACAAATTTAGCAATCATAAATAAAACTCTTTCTCTTCTCTCTCTCTTCTATATATATATATATATATATATATATATATATATATATATATATATATATATATATATAGAAAATATTGATATTAATAATAATTTGGTTCTAAATTTAAATAATTTTTGTAACTACTTTTCGCGTTCAATCAAACAGAGCTTTGATTTATTTACTTACAAACGAGGCTTCGCGGAATAGGCGGCCAAACTTTTAATAAACATTGAATGTCATTAAAACTGATGGTTTGTAAATATTAATTTAATAAAATCATGCATGTACAAAGTTGGGCACATAAAATTATGCTTACGCTAGCGAAATTCTATAGTGATTCCTATGCATTCAAATATAGCACGTCGTTGCTTTGGAACAGAATTAAAGTTGCTTAAGTTTCCTGAATGTTAGATTTTTGCATTGCAACCTCTCATTCCTGCTTTAATTATTTTATTTATCGGTTTCAAGAAACTATTTAAATTTGTTCATTATCAAATATGCAGCATCAAATGAAGAAAAGAATACTTCTTTTATTCGGAAGCATGTTTTCAACTTTTTCCCCATGAGAAATACACGTTGAATTAAGTAAATACCCGCAAATAAGTTCACTTTATCTACTACGAGCCTTCGAATTAAAATAAATAATACCCTCAAATCTGATAGAATTAAAAGATTCAAAACTTCTAATGTTAATTATAATTTTGGTTAAATAATTGGAACAAATATTATATTGAATTCCATTCAGCGTAGTTCAGAATTAATTAGCATTTTCTTCGATTGAAGAGTAGCAATTCTGTATGTATATATTTGGTAGATTTCCTATTAATATTGTTTGATTATTTGATTAAAGCAGTTGCCTAAGATAACGAATTATTTACCGGACATGTTTTACTCCACATCCATCACATGAAGCGTCTTATTGCTTTAAGCAAAATTTGATGTATGTGATCAAAAACGAATCTAATGTGTCGTAAAATTCTTTGTTCTTTCTGGCAAGGCTAATGCGAAGGTGCTTATTTGCATACATGAAATTCGCAAGCCTTCGTTTCTTACGCCAGTTTATTGTCCAAAACACTGTTAGGTTTTTCCACTGGTTTGACCTCAATTACGTAGTACGTCATGTTTTTAATTATGATATCATTCCATTAATTATAATTATTTTCTCTTATCAGAAGCAAATAGAACAAAACTCAGATTTTAAAATTAAAGTGCCCTTATTAACCAGATATAAGTGACTTCAAGATTTACCGCAGCTGGATTTTGAAGCAGAAGCTATTTCTTTCCAATCATGTTTCAATTTACAACAATTTATGTTTTTGATCACAATTTCCTTTGGTTAAATCCTCACAGCTTCAGCATCGCAGTAAAATTTTAAATTAGCCCTACCTGATATTCTATTACAAGAGAAAAACCTTCCTACTTGGGAAGTAAATATTCAATTTAAGTATAGTGAGACAGTTTGATCGTATATAATAACTTCTCGGTAAATGAAATCAGGTTTCTTATATAAAATGCATCTAGTTTGCAAGATTTATTGTGATTTTATTCGGCATTTATTAGCTTCAGCCAAAATTGCCGCGGCACATACGTTTATTTCATATGGCGTTCCACTATGTGCTATATAAGTAATGTGGCTTTAAAAACAACCTTTAAAAAAGCCATTTACAGTATTCCACTTTAGAACAGGAAACTATAATATCTAAAGGAAGAAATACTCATAACACAAATGTAACTATTATACATATAATACTAAATATATTATATCTACTACGCCCGGGTTAGCTACATTTCTCTAGACGTCATAAATATTATTCAACATAGTTCTTTTATATATACCATGTATGGCATTCTATGCAATATGTACATACTTCCATTTGAAAACAACCTTTATTACATGGAATAACATTTATTAATAAATTTTATTTCTACCAGAATCTACAGTCATTATTCTGGATTCGTTAATATATTCGTTCATCCAATCCCAACTGTACATTTGTCGTAACCAATCTACTCTTCGCTATGTCTGTCTTTGTTTTGCGCAATTTAGACCACTCCTTTTGTGTTACGTCATGTGGTGTGTCATCGCTTTCATTGTAATTGGGTCCGTAATTGATGGGTGTGTCTTATTTTGAGAAACGTAGGCTATTTTTCAAGGCCTGTTAGTTATTTCTTTGTTCCAGTCCAATTGAATTTCTTTCTGAATTATTTTCTGCATGTTTAAGCAGAGCTTCAGGTTATTAATTTCAATAGCTTCAAAAGCAAGAAGCATTTTTTCTGTTTTTGCCTTGTACAGAAATGAAAAATTGTTACTACTAACAGCATGACCTGGGAGTAGTACATATTCGAAAATTACTGATTTTTGTGCAGGAGCTGCACCCCTCTTTAATAGTTTTTGAGGGAGATGCTGGTTTATTCTAGTTTCGAGCCTCTTTTTTGATTTGTCGATGTACTGAGCGTTGCAGGTACATTGAAATTTGTATACAAACAAAAGTGTTATTACAGGGAGGTTTGTACTACAGTGTAAACGTACTGGACCCATTTACTCCAGCATGCTCAGTAGAAAATTATTCCATCGCAAGCCTCGAATTCTCTATAAGATAGATGTACGCGATTATATTTACTGTCCACTGCTCACCAATATGCCAGAATATCGCGATCGGTCAGGACGTACATATGTCCACCAATGACGGAATATCTCAAATTACGAAGGACCTATTTTAGAGCTAGTAGTTATCTTACGGACAGGGTTTAGATTTGATGAGCGTTCATAGAATGCGACTACCAAAACTGTGTTAGGCATTCGCCGACTTTAAATAATGCTCATATGCCTACATAAGATAAATCTGTAACCATTGAATTGCATCCTATATGGAAACTAGTAATACTGCTTTTAATTAATTTCTACTTACATTGGACATAGTCGGCTGAGACTTTATCTGGAAGAGTTAGTTTCGCCCAGGGTTGCATAGTTACAGCCATTCAGTTAAGATGTCGTCTGTATATATTTAATGTTTCAAAGGCCGTAAAAAATATTTTTTGTGATAGACACCAGACAAATCTTAATTGACTATACGATCAATTAGTATCGCATAAAATGTATTACAGATACTTAATGACTCAGGGTCGATAGTTGCCGACCGAATTACATCATTACATTAGCCATGCAAAATGGGGTTAAAAGATAGGGACATAAAGGGTTTTGTCAGTGAAACTACTTCTATGTTGTTAAAGCTACATTTCGGGCATAGTGGTTGAATGCCGAAACTGCACTGTTAAATTTTTAGATGGCAGTCTGACTTTTTATTTTTAACTAGTTAGAGTACGGGTCAATACCGCAGATATTTTACAAAGTCGGACGTTGTTGACACACTGATAGCAATTTACACATATGATTCAATAGAATTTAGCATATCAAATTCTTATTAAGATTTATTCGCACAATGTAACAATTTTACATTTTCCTAAATGTTTTTGTATCATTTTATGGATAAAAATAAATTGACAGTTATAAAGACGAAAGTTGGTTTTAACTATTATTGGTTCTATATTTTAATTCAAACTAGACGCATTTAAAAATTAATGAATATGTTGAATCTCCGCGATTTGAAGTTCGCGGGTTTTCGCTTTGCACTATCAGTTTCGCAAAGATCCGATTGATCCTCATTTCCAAGTACGCATCGAGTTTGTCTTCATGTTGGCTGGGTGCGGATTCGTCCCTTTCTTCCGAAGACTTCAACATCGTTCATACTAACCACTGGAAATGAGGTACGATCTAATCTTCGTTGACTGGCGACGTTTCGATATGTCATTTCCATATCATCATCAGGTCTCTAATCACACACACACAGTACAATGCTCACAATAGCAGATTTAAGCAAATGTGGTAACCTCGTTTCATTTGATAAAATTTGCTTAAATCAGCTATTGTGAGCATTGTCCGTTGTGTGTGATTAGAGACCTGATGATGATATGATAAATGACATATCTAAACGTCGCCAGTCAACGAAGATGGGATCCTATCTTATTTCATGTGGTTAGTTTGATCGATGTTGAAGCATTCGGAAGAAAGTGATGAATCCGCACACAACAAAAAGGAAGAAAAAATCGATGCGTGCTTGGAAATTGGGATTAACGGGATCATTAGGAAACTTATAGTGCAAAGCGACAACTCACGAACTGTAATAAACCAATTTTATGCACAATTTACGCCAGTCATGTAGACAAAAAATTGCTAATCCGATTGGTTGTATCTTTGAGCAAGTTTGCCCATCTAAATAACTCGTTTTCCTTCCCATATGGAATTTAAATTCCGCGGTGATTTTTGCATTCTCGAAGAACTTCTTGTGTTAAAAATGCTAAGCCTAATTTTTAAACTGCAATACTACCAACTTCACATTGATTTAAACACCTAAATCTGCGCATTTTGTGCCCAATTTCTCAAACGCGGCCGAGTGGACCAGTATCGTCTTCTGTATCTTCATTAGGAGAACAGGAACGCTGAACCGTTTACACGCCGCGTGCTGAACGAAGGAAATTCGCGAGTGCTTTCCGCAGTACCTTTACCTATTCAGGACAAATAACGTCAAATAATTGCAAAATCTTTTTGTCAATTATCAGTGAAAAATTTTCTCAAGGAGTTTTAAGCTGATGATTTTAAAAATATCTGCGCAGTTACACAAAACACTCATGCAAATTCATGTCTACGCTTCTAATATCCTTTCAGTAACGCTTGCCTTCAATTTTACGTTATAAAAAAACAAAACCAATGGCACAATAATCAAAATATGGATTTAGAATTCCATAAATTTATTATTCGCATTTAGGACGAGTATTAGAAATGGTACAAAATCATACCTAGAAAACCAAATCTTTTAAATCAAGACTAAAAAGATTTTATGCTGCATTGAATATTTTATTTATCAAAAAATAAATAAATTTTGACTGAAAATAAAACGACTCAGTTTTAGCTGGTATTCTAAAATTTTCTGTGTTGTTTAATGAAGGAATATTGATTTTGTAAAGTAATAGTGATCACTCACACGAAATATCGATTACGAAATATGAAGTAGAATTTGAAGCATGTGTAAGATACCTGGTCTTTCGCAAAATAAGAATCTAATATAAATGAAGCAAAACCAACCTTTGTGAACTTAATCTTTCAAAACCACAATGCCGTGGTTGGTGAACCGGGAAATTTCATTCGATACGTAAAATTTATAATTGTCGCTTGGATAATTGTGAAGAGAATGCTGATAACATAGTGTTTACTTTTTCATGCAATGCACAAAATTGTTATAATATACTATAAAACACAATGTACCGCCTTTATCGTTTAAGTTGCTACACGTAAAGTTAAATGTCATTTATCCATAGTCTATTAATACTTTTTTCAATTAATGTAGAAATATTTTACCGACTTCAATGAAATAACACTAAAAGGTAATGTAAAAAATTGTAATGCATTCACAAAAAAGACATAAAAGACTTTTGGTCCCATGGGGAGAAATATAACTATTAAAATTGATAAACGAATGGATAGATCATAGAAAGCGACATTTTCATCCTAGCGGTAAAATAATCATGGGTTTAAAGAATAAAAGGAAAATAGCGCGCATTAATTTCGCATAATTTAGGAAGATTTTTCTAAATAAAATGAAGTTAACCTGTACAAAATAAGTTTAGAGACAAGTTATTTTACAACGGATAGTGTAGTGAATTCTATAATTTCTCTAAATATTAGGTCATCATTATCAAACATGCTGAAACGGTAATTAGATATATTGTCAACTGTTTACGAAATAACGTCTAAAAATATGCGGATATGAACTTATGTATGCCAAAGAATATCACAAATTTGCTGATATAAAGCACAAGATTACGCAATCGGATTAAATGAGTCGCAAAAAATAATTCAACCTTGAGTGAGACCAGTTTAAAATGTCTAAATGGCATTTGAAAGAAGACTTGCAGGAGAGGTGCATAATTTTCAATTATGTAAAGAATGGAATCCAATAAATAATTTCTGAAAACTTTGTGTCTCAGTGGTAAAACGGGCCCAACACAAATTAATATAATGACAGACCAAGAAATATTATTGCGCAAAACCTAAGGGGCTTAAACAGCTACGATTTAATAGAATAACGACGATTATTAATTTCTTTGTCAGTTTGCCGAGTTAGAGCAGAACCATGGCATAGTTTAGTATCTTCATTTGGCATAAGATCTATCGCCCAATGATGATGTCAAAGCTTAAGCTGCAGTTGAATAAGGGAAAATAAATTAGAGACGAATATGTTCCGTTTACTAAGTATAACGATTTTATAATTTCTATATTTGAAAAGATGAAGCCGATTTTAGCTCAATAAGTTCGTTTCATTTTTGAAATGTTAATCATTAACTAAATTGCTGAAACCAGGGCAATTCAAAAAACGATTCACGCATAAATCAATTGGTATTTATAGAACATAAATTGAAAAATTATAGTGAAGGTCGAAATGAAAGAGAAGTATCGGTGGATAGAAATAAAAATTTTAGGTACTGTATGCTTTAGAATTGAGTAGTAGAGTAATTGTATGCTAATTGCTCGAAAGTTTTCGAGAACGGTCGAGTCATTTAATTTCCACAAAATTATTAAGAAAACGGAGATTCTCCGCTGGGTTTATAAGTTTTTCCCTAATTTCAGAAAAGCACAAATAGCAATTACTAATGGAAAAACATCGATTCTGTCCTGTTTCAACAGTTTCGGCAACTATCACTATGAATTGAATTTACTTAATTTTGTTATCAGAGAGAATGCTTAAGCTTTCATATATAAAGTTCTTACCGCGCGTGCCAACGAAGAAGGATAAATGTGTTTTTCTTTGTTGATAAACTGTCATTGATCATTGAAAATTTTTACAAAGTTCTGAGCACTGTTTAATAGGACAATTTTACGCCAACAACTGCTCGAACTTGTATAGAATACGAAGTCCTACTAAATGAATCAGATTGTCGCTCGTTTGCAAATTTTATATCTGACGAATATTGATCGGATTTAGTAGACGATACTCGGTAGGTAAATATTTAACCATGAACTATGGTGAAGCATTGTGTTACAGTGATTAATTGATTCAAAATCCAGAAATTCGAACAACAGGTTTAAATCTTGCCAGTTAAAAAACTATGGAAGGACTCATGACAGTTATCAAGTTAGCGTTGAAGTCGCATTGTCGAAGACTTTATATGATGTTAGCTTCACTACTGCAGGTTTACACATTCGTCTAGGAGAATGTACCGTCCTATTATCCCATATTCCTCATCCAAGTATGAATTGGTTAAAGGGCGTAATACCGGCTCATACTGATAATTCGCCAGTAAGCACGAAACGAATGTGCGTGAGATTATATCTTCTGTTCATGCTGTCTTTGGTGTATCCTTCTGGTCACAACTGAACTAATTTGTTACTAGGTTCGCAACACCTAATACATACCTGCATACATATTAGGTCTCCGCAACAAGCAGTATTTAATTGTTAAAGTATAAAATTCCGTTTGGCCGTATTTTTTCTCGTGTTTAAAAATAAATTTACCGTTTTTATTATTTTTAGAAGAAATTAATTAGTACGGAAAGGTTATCGGACGATAACTTCCAACAACTGGTGGTCAATAATTTTCAATCACTCACGTCAAAATAATGATTTAAAATTTAATTGAATTGTAATGCCAAAAGTTTCGATGACTCGCATATCACTATGAATTGTAAGACAGGCACAATAATTGGATTTTTATAGTGTTGTGTGTTTTTACCTTATGCACTATGATTTAGTACTTGACATGTATGCGGGTGTCTGTTTTCTGTTGGGTGTAGACATTTCACTTTTTGGTGAAAAAGACCTAAGTTAACTGTTGTTAATTTTGCTTAGCATATGACAGTGTTCGATATCGTATCGGCATTGTGTCCACTAGTTCACTGGCTGGCATATTTGTTTGGAATTGTCTTCAGGTGTCTGAGCAGAACCTGATATATATAATTAAACGAATATTTATTGCGCGGGCGGTGATAACAACTTTTATAATCAAGGTGCACAAAATAGGATGACTCAGATTTTAGAGCACCACATTCCAAAGCAGCCGTGCCCAGGTTCAAGCCCTATCTGCGCCGACTTCTCGTTATTACTTGCCGAGTTCCTAATAAAGGACGAAACCGGTCCCTGCCTGAATTGCATTTTTTAGACTATACTGTATTTAGTTTAAGCTAGCAAATGTATGTACATAATAGGTCAGGTGTATATATCAAGATTTCAACCTTGATTAAAATAACGATTCGTTGTAGTTTGTTTCAATGGTAAAACTTGATATTTCCGGTAATTTTATCTACCATAAAAAGCAAATTGGCTGCCCCGCTACCCGCTAAAGTCAGCCAACTCACCAGATTCACATGAAATAATATTTTTTTCCTTGATATTGTAAGCAACATGGGTAAATGTTTCTATTTTCTGAGGTTTACAAATTTGGAAAAAAGTTCAGTTTTTACAATTGAGGTGAATACAATTTTGACATGCCTGAACAATACATCCGCGAGTGCAGTGATCCGCTGAGGCGCCTAGGGCACAGATATCCCAGCGTCGTTTGCCAAAATACAGTCAATCTTTTTGAAGCACTATTTGGTGCAAACGCAATTGACCCCATTTACTCCAGCATGCTAAGTAGAAAATTATTCCATCGCATGCCTCGAATTCTCTATTAGATAGATGTACGCGATTATATTTACTGTCCACTGCTCACCAATATGCCAGAATATCGCGATCGGTCAGGACGTACATATGTCCACCAATGACGGAATATCTCAAATTACGAAGGACCTATTTTAGAGCTAGTAGTTATCTTACGGACAGGGTTTAGATTTGATGAGCGTTCATAGAATGCGACTACCAAAACTGTGTTAGGCATTCGCCGACTTTAAATAATGCTCATATGCCTACATAAGATAAATCTGTAACCATTGAATTGCATCCTACTTGGAAACTAGTAATACTGCTTTTAATTAATTTCTACTTACATTGGACATAGTCGGCTGAAACTTTATCTGGAAGAGTTAGTTTCGCCCAGGGTTGCATAGTTACAGCCATTCAGTTAAGATGTAGTCTGTATATATTTAATGTTTCAAAGGCCGTAAAAAATATTTTTTGTGATAGACACCAGACAAATCTTAATTGACTATACGATCGATTAGTATCGCATAAAATGCATTACAGATACTTAATGACTCAGGGTCGATAGTTGCCGACCGAATTACATCATTACATTAGTCATGCAAAATGGGGTTAAAAGATAGGGACATAAAGGGTTTTGTCAGTGAAACTACTTCTATGTTGTTAAAGCTACATTTCGGGCATAGTGGTTGAATGCCGAAACTGCACTGTTAAATTTTTAGATGGCAGTCTGACTTTTTATTTTTAACTAGTTAGAGTACGGGTCAATACCGCAGATATTTTACAAAGTCGGACGTTGTTGACACACTGATAGCAATTTACACATATGATTCAATAGAATTTAGCATATCAAATTCTTATTAAGATTTATTCGCACAATGTAACAATTTTACATTTTCCTAAATGTTTTTGTATCATTTTATGGATAAAAATAAATTGACAGTTATAAAGACGAAAGTTGGTTTTACCTATTATTGGTTCTATATTTTAATTCAAACTAGACGCATTTAAAAATTAATGAATATGTTGAATCTCCGCGATTTGAAGTTCGCGGGTTTTCGCTTTGAACTATCATTTTCGCAAAGATCCGATTGATCCTCATTTTTAATTACGCATCGATTTTGTTTTAATGTGACTGGGTGCGGATTTGTCCGTTTCTTCCGAAGACTTCAACATCGTTCATACTACCACTTGATATGAGGTAGGATCTAATCTGCGTTGACTGGTGACGTTTCGATATGTCATTTTCCATATCATCATCAGGTATCTAATCACACACAAAGTACAATGCTCACAATAGCAGATTTAAGCAAATGTGGTAACCTCGTTTCATTTGATAAAATTTGCTTAAATCAGCTATTGTGAGCATTGTCCGTTGTGTGTGATTAGAGACCTGATGATGATATGATAAATGACATATCTAAACGTCGCCAGTCAACGAAGATGGGATCCTATCTTATTTCATGTGGTTAGTTTGATCGATGTTGAAGCCTTCGGTTGAAAGGGATGAATCCGCACACAACAAAAAAGAAGACAAAATCGATGCGTACTTGTAAATGGGGATCAACGGGATCATTAGGAAACTTATAGTGCAAAGCGACAACTCACGAACCCAGATCGCGGAGATTCAAAATATAAGAATATTATTAAAGTAACTTTGGTTGCGCAGGTGGCGATAAATTAATAGTAAAACAATGATAATTAGAAACTGATAGTGCAAAGCGACAACTCGCGAAAGAAAATCGCGGAGATTCAACATTCGAAGCTCGCACTGCGCAAATATTCAAAAGATATCTGTCACATAAATTAATAATCGTTAAGTAGACCTATAAAAACATAATTTTTTGCACTTTATATAGACGTTATATATAACTCAACAATAAATAAATATAATTGATTGAAACCTTAATCAAGCATTGGAATTTTTCAGTTGTTAGTAATGATTATCGTTTATTTATCAAGTATTTTGTTTCTACGCTGATTGGAGCATCCTCTTTGAAGAACTTTTGTTGCCTGCAGCCTTTTCAATATAAATTCGTGATTGATGAATCATATTCTTTTAATCTATTTTATGCTGAATGATTTGAATCCCGAAAATGAAATGCAGATGCACTTAAGGCAAATTCTTCAGGTAGTTGAATCAAAGCTATTAAGAATTTGAATGTGCAGCATTTATGCATAAAAACCGAAGGGAACACCCTTCCCGCAAGTAGATAAAAAAACCGCTTTTAAAATTGAACTTTATTTGGCTTCGAGCAGAACAAGTTATAATACATTGATAAAATTAGTAAATTAAATATTTTAAAATCTATTTAAATATGTAACTTATCTGAATGTTAATATTCTGGCAAAATTGAACCGTGCTAAATAATAGTTTTAAAAGAGTTCTGTTAAGTATTAAAAAGATATATAAAAGCCTATCGATGTATTTCTAATTTTTGCAACTTTCGATTAAAGAATAAAGAGAATATATGTTTATATTATGACAATAAACACAATTCTATTTTGAAAATGCCTTTAGTCTTTATATGATCGTGTCCAGTGAATAACAAACTAGCATTATTGATAAAGTCCATGAACTAAATCTCGATATTCTCAGAATTTAAAAAAATTATAATCTTTCCCGCGAATTATAAATTCTGTCAAGCCATTCATTTAAAAATATTTTTTAATCAAACTTACGAAACAAGGCATTTTACCAGTCATTAAATATTTATTTTTTTAGAAAGTGCTAGTTTATTCTGAATTCTGAACTAATTCGTTAATTTATTTTCGCTTTATTAGTGGACAATTGCGTTTATCTTTTCAAATCGTATTTCTCATGTATATAGATTACAAGAACCACTGCACATATCTTCTCTATTGTAGAATACTTCAAGAAAAATGTTGAAAATTTTAGGATTTCTTTTATTAATGTTATACACCTTTCTAATTGCATAACAGTTAATGTATATTAATATTCTTCATATTGTGCGACTGTATTTATTTACAGATTTTATTGTTCAATTAAAGAATTATATTTCCAATTATTTTATTGGTATTTCTTTCAAAGATAATATTCTTCAAAACAACTATTTGAAATAAATAGTACTGAGGTATTTTTTATCAATTAGTACGTTTTTCTCTCACTTCTTACAAATGTAATTTTAAAAAATTTGTGACAATGAAGTTAATTAAAAATAAGTTATCCTAACGAAGTGATGTCTGAAATAATTTAAACAAAGCTATCGTGATTTTTTTATAATAAAAAAAGGAAATTCTGTTACATTATTTTAAGATCTATTTTGAATTATTGGTTTTCTAACCGCACAATAGTTAAGGTACATGCAGATGTATTAATTAAGAATTGCGTAGTTACTTTAAATTGGAGAAATAAAAATTTAGCTTAAATGTACTGTGAGGTTCTCGAGAAGCTACGATAAAAGGAAGATTATCAAAATTACAATTAAAATATTACTTATTAAATGTTGAACATTAAATTCAGATGGCATAAATCATAGTTAATGATTACTTAAATATGAACAACTTTATTCTAAAACATGAAATAAAACAATTTGATCAACATTTCTGTCAGTAACTACCCGACGTCTAATTTAAAATGTATAAGGATCGCCAGTTATTTTAACTTCAATGCCACGTTTTTAAATTAAATCAATGTCTGCAAAACTGTGCATGCTTTTTGAGTTCGTCAAACCTAAATTATTATTACTGTAGTGACATATTAAATGGAGGTTTCTATATGGGAAATTTTTTCATACTCGTGCAACTTCATTTAAAGAATAAATTCGATTTAAGCTAAAAACTTACAATGTACATTCTTTACAAAGTTATTATGTACTCTCAGAAAATTTATTTCATTGAATATTTAATTTTCTAGCATAAGATATATGAATGGCCTCTTTAACTAATATGACACACATTCGTATAATAAACGTTTTATAATAATTGTACAATTTTATTTTTAATGAAATTCCTGTGATTGTAAACTGGATTTATTAAAAACCTAAAATCTGGATAGATTAGAAAATATCGACAAACAATGCCTATTTGTAGATACATTATAAAATTATCTTATACTTATTCATAAAAATAATTAAATGAAGGTTTTGTCAGACGTTTCGCTGACATACATTTCTGAACCATAAAAGTAGACTTCAGCCTATGGTAAGTTACAAAATCACACCGATCGCAATATGTTTCAAAAGCTGTCCATATATATTTTATTTTTCATTGCACAGCTAAAAAAATTTATCCAAATAAAGCCTCATCTTAAATGTTACAGAAAAAAGAAGTTATTCGTTTATGAAACGTTAGTTTCATACCATGGACATTTGTGAGCCTGCATTATACTTAAGAATTATTAAATAATCGTTAAAAAGCAATAATAATCGTTTTCTCCATATTAGCTCAAAATATTATTTATAACATAATATATTTAAGTATCGTTTTTGTATGAAATTTACAAATGTACGTTTAAATCTTAATTTCTTTTAGTAAAAACAAAATGGAAAATTTATCTTTTAAATGTGGTTTAGTAGAACGTATTTTGTAAATTACTTTAGCTCTTGAATCGCAGTGCTAATCTGACGTTTGTGAAACGGGTTATATTAAGCTTAGGAATTGCTACTAAAACAGATATTTTATATGTAATAACACAATAAATACATGTTGTTTTTAAATTCCATAATAATTTAGAAATAAATTTATTTCTTCCTTTCTATTTATCATAATGATAACCTTAATACACGGATGCTCCGATATTTTATTTCATCAGCTGATAAGTTGGCTTGAAATTACTTCAAACAAGACATTAAAAATGATTTTTTTTTACTAATTTTACCTTAAATTGACATTAGTATGATTTTATAATTTAAAAAAATCACCCAATTAAATTGAATTTTAAATTTTGCGTTATATATGTTGTCTATAGAAAATAAACAACGGTTAAATGATTTTAAACAAAATATTATTAACTAAAGACTGGGCCGCAATAATAACAAAACTATTCTGTAATTCCCAATGTTTATGAAACTTGCCCAATTGATAAAATTTAATGTTTATTTTGCATAGACAACAACTATATATATATATATATATATATATATATATATATATATATATATATATTCTTTGCGTTACGTCTTAATCTAAAACTAGATTTCCAAATGGCATGGTGTCTGTGTTGTGAATAAATCTCGGATATAACTAGAATATTATTTGATTAAGCTGACTTGTAATATTAATAATTTCCTATTTGTCAGCCAAACTTTCAAACTACTCAAACCATGTCTATGGTATTTAGCGATCTCTTTGTATTGTATAACTATATGAAAATTGCAGAAAATTTGTGCGTAACTAATTAAAAAAATTCTCCAAACATTTTATTTAGAAATTAAAATTTAATGCTTTAATTCAAATTAGTTTTCAATATACTCCGATGTGGTACTAATGTTGCTCTATAGAATTCATAAATGATTTGATCAAATATTTTGGATTCATTTCGGAAATTTGATGAGTTTTATTTTTAAAAATCAAAAACAGGCATGTTTTTATTCTGCATGTAAAAAATAAATTTACACTGTCTTTTCCGCTATATAAATAGTCAGTATGATTGTTTTATTAAAATATTTGAACATATTATATCTTAAATATTCAACCTATCACAATAAGTCTAGATTTCTGCTTAGTAAATATGTCTAGATAAAAAAATGTAGCTATCCTTTGACAGTCAAAAGTTTAAAATATTTTCAACTGTAAGAAAAGAGCTTGTTTACATTCATCCCCCGTCAGTAAAATCTAAAAAATGTAACGGGTAGCAAAGGCAATGTCCAGTTTAAGATGAAAAATGTTTGCATAATCGAAGTTCCGAAATATCGTTACAAATCAACAATGCGCAGGATGTGGATATTTGTATTTATTAACATGAAATGCATACAAGTAAACATGCCAAATCGATCTCTCTTTAAATAAGATATCTTCCATAAAGTAAGAAGATGATTTACATTTTCAAAATTGAAAACATAAAGGTTTTTCTAGCATGAAGGTCAACTAAATTGCACGTAAGGAACTATAGAAATAATGTATTAGCACTGTCGCTCACATTCTATCCTTTTACACTCGAACTGCACTTAGTAAATAGGCTTTCGAAAGCTTATTTGGAATATTTAATAGCAATACACAGTATTTTTCATTTTAAAGATGGTTTTGTTATGCTTTAAATCAAACCTGGTCCCTTCGTTTTGCGCAATGTACACGAAAAAAACATTTATGAACAGCAATTTAAAATCCTAATGACACTTTTTGTAATAAAATTATTCATAATTAATTTTAAAAATTATAACTCAAATTTTTAAAGTCGCTTAAAACATCTATTATAATTGAATATCTTAATTTGAACACGTGTAAAAGGATAATAAGACAGCTGAATACATCATATTTATATTTAATTATTAGCGTTTGATGAGAAGTGATTATATCTGCGATTTAATAAATCGCATAATATAAAACGCAATAAGAAGAACGCCTACAATTCTGAGCTATGTTTCTGTCTATTTCATAATTTCTTAAACACTGATGTTTGAAACAGCATTATTTTTAAATGGGATCGATGTTATATAATTATACGTAATCTTTCTGCAAATTTATTAAAATATCTGTCCATAAATTAAGAGTTGGAATCATTTCTATATCGTGAAATACAACAATCGTATAAAAACCGCGCGGTGTTAAAATTTGAAGTTGTGCACCGTAATTTTAAATGAGAAATTTGAAAGAATGATTTACATTCCGTTAATATTTCAAAATAAATTAGTTTGACCTAATGGATATTTTCTCTGACAAATGTTCGTTTTTTCTATCAGAGCATGTGCGGTTAAAATGCTGTTATTAACTTTGGGCGCAGATGTTAATACATAGTTGTCTAAATTTATTCCTGATGGCTACAATTTAAATAATTCATTTTTAAGTGTTTTCAAACAAAAAAATATTTAATTCTTCTATGGATTAATTTAAATTTTGACTGCAAAAATGAACTAAAAGAATTCTTATGTGGCAAATAGCGTACAAACAAGGCAAATTGCATTGGTCCCACATTAAATAAAAACACAGCCCATTGCACGAACTCGTGACTAATTAAATTCGGCCAGCTGCAGACCTAGACCTCGATCAATAAGGCAGTGGTGATTGATTGTAGTCAGTCATTAAAATGTTTTTGGGAATTTTGCCTACATTTACAAAAATGGTCAAAAATAACCAAATTCGATAGCTACTGCACAGTTAACCCCAGAGTCGGCTTGTCCATTAATTGTTAGATATAATCCAATGAAAATAAACCGCTATATCTTTAATATTTTAGTTTCAATCGCAAACATACTTTAAAATTTATCTCTCTATAACTCGTCGAGGAAGATTCACATTACCGTTAATAAATAAAAAAAAAAGTTCTCAGTTAATAGACATGGTCCCATTTTGATATGCAAGAAAGGTATGGCTAGGTCAATGAGAACGAAGGGAAATTTTCTTTATTTCGATGGGATTGGTTCAACTTCAAGCTCGTAAAGTTGATTTAAAGAATTTTTATCACCATCCACGCAATCATTGATTGTTTAATTGCATTAATAATACATATGTGGCGAAAGCTGCCAAAAATTATTGTTCGTGACTGCATAGGAATTGCGCAGGCGACATTTACAGTCAAGTACAATGTATGTGAAAGTACTAGAGTTGAGAGGCGCATATCCAATTTTTCATGCCATATATATTCATTGCGGTTTGATCCTCGGCAAACTGACTATCGAGGATCAAACCGCTTTGAATGTATATGGAAATCAAAGTTTGTTATGCGGCTCTCGTCTCTAGCAGTCTCGTATACATTGTACCGGGCTGGAAATGTCGGCTGCACAATTTCTATGCAATCACGAACATTAACCGTTTGCAGCTTTTGATTTCTGTTCGCAACTGCATAGAAATTGTGCAACCGAATTTTCCATTCCGGTACAATATATGCGAGACTATTAGAGGCGCGAACTGCATATCTAATTTGGCTTCCTGTATATATGCATTACGGTTTGATCCTGGCTAGCTAGTTTGCCGTCATACTCTGATGATGATCAAGGAAGGTCGAAAAGCCTCAATGCGTGCGATTGGCAGTAGTTTGGCTAGGTTGTTTAACGTCTGGTTAAATACAATGGGATGTTGTTTACTTCAAGCTTGCAAACTTGATTTTAATAATGTTTCAGATATTTTAAACATTATTAAAGATATAATTTTATCCAATTAAATTTTTTCTCTGAGTTTTCTAATAATCAGCGCATCATCGGTAGAATAGAGCATTTCTGAATTCATAATAAGTAACAAGCTATGGTTTGCAACATCGATCAGTTCTTTTAATACAGTCAAAATATTTTTAAATATTTACATATGACTTGAGTATGAAAAAAAATTTTTGGTTTGTGGCATAAGCCATATTCCTTTATATCGAATAATTCACTTTGGGATTAAATCCATAATTCCTGGATTGCAATGAAGATTTGCTTAAAATTGACCATATCTAAATTATTTAATGGAATTCGATAAATCGTTTAAATAGTCTATATATATATATATATATATATATATATATATATATATATATATATATATATATATATATATAGTGCATTCATCTTGTTAAAAGTTTTTTTAATGCTCTGCTTGTCCTAAAAAGGTGAATAAAATTCCACGTTTACCTTCGTCAAATGTAAATTTTGACATCAAATCTACATATAAAATATATTTTCGCCTATGTTGTACAAAACAATTTGTTTGAAATAAGCCAATCAACACCATGAAGCCTATTGCTGCGAGAGATAATACAAAAAGCCATTCTAAACAGAATTTACCAACTCAACACAATGAGGAAAAGTTGGATTTTTTTACAATGTACAATATTTGCACGGCTATAAACTAACGAAACTAGAATTCTTAAATATTGGTTAAGCATATACTAGAATTAATGCATTGAATAGGAATTTCGGATAGTAACTATTTGTCAATTATCACATTTACTTTCCAGAAAGTTGGACGTTTCGTAAATCTCCAACAAAATAAACGTTATGGAATCTGTTTTTTTTAAACATAAGACATGAATTTATGAAATTTTAAGGTCCATTATTTCTATAATCTGGTCCTCTGTCAAGTGTGTTGTGAACATACTTGGTCCAAATTACCTCATCTCAGCTCAAGCATTTATTAAACAAATATATTGTGGTATATATTTACGTTTATAAACTTTCCAATTATCATCGATTTAATTTTATTTTGCTGGTTTAACTGTACTGAAACTAACATAGTGGTGACTGTATTCATTCCGCTTTTGATTATTATCAGGCAATGATGTCACCATGAGGAAGAACATGACTGATGCTGCCTTTTGACAACAGCGTCTTCAACGTATATTCATGCCTCTTTAAGTAATGTTCTTTTTGTGAAACGCGTGCTTCTTAATGCATTTACCGAATTTCATAAATGCTTGTTTCATGACAGTCGTTGTTATTCGACAATTGTGCGCAGATATAGGTTATTCGACAAAAACGGATAATTAACCTGGAGCCAGCCAATGGCTGTATGTGACCCAACCGATGGTTTGTAATGTGCACGATACCGTCTCAAAGAGCAATTCTTTTAAGCTATATTACTTCAAAATTTCATTAACGAGTCTGGTTTTTTGATTTAGTGCACTATATACACCTAGTAAAGATTCGGCACTAAGGCGCTCACGGGTAAATTGCAACAGTCTTGGCGTATTGAAACACACCAGTATCAATTAAAAGCGTAAAAAGTGTATTCTACCTCAAAAAGAGACACAGTTCGTACCTGGTGCCAACAAAATTGATTTCGAGATGGAATAAATTTAACTAAAATTGTGAATTTGAACTTATTCGCAGCAAATTTTACTATTTGATTCATCAAATTTCGCGGTAATCATGACAACATAAAATAAAATGTAAATTAGATATATACCGATTGATGCGGAGAACTAATATATATTCAGTTGTTTAATAAGTATTGGGCACCAAATTAACAGAAAGAGGGCCAGAAACATACATCTATATCAGCATGAACTTCCGGTAAATGATCATTAAAACAATCGCTTCGAGCTGATTAGCGACTCATTCGTGGAATCTGTTACTATGCCATATACTCACAACAAAATTGGATACAAGATTTTGCTGTCAATCAGTCACAAATTTCTAGCCCAAATATGTAGTTGCTATATGGCTTAATGCCATTTCCAATTTGCAAGTCGCTATTTAGCGGGAAACGAACGTTTACTTGGGATTATAACTAACGCTCATGCTGTCTTCCGTATATCCATCTGGTTCTATTTGAACTTATTTACTACTAGGTATGCAATACCCAATATACACGTGAATTTATCTTAGTTCTCGGCAACTACCAATATTTAAATATTATATCAGTAATTGAATGATTTCATGATTACCTAAATATGGGAAAATTGATGTCGATCGAGGCCCATGTGTACGGCTTTCTAGAGTGACGATTGTTCATATTTAGTTGACATTCTCAATACTGGTGAAATTTAATCCATCCTGAAATCCATTGCGTTGGTATCCGATAAACATTCAGTTTGTTAAAACCCGTTGTGTTCGTACTTGCTACTGGCTTGAAATTTTGAAATAAATATGAAGCATAGGGCCAATTAGAACGAAGCGAATGTGCAATTGTGAGTATACTTTCCGTTCATTCTGACTTTGGTTTATCCTTCTATTTGCATTAGGAAAAATATTTACTTTGTGCACAAACACAATAAACAAATGCTTCCATATTATTTCTCAGCAACAAAAAAGTGCGTTACTAACAGGTACAAGTTTCAACAAGAGTGTTGAAAAAGCGAACTGTCGATAGTAGGTCCTCCGTAAAAAAAATAATTGGCGCTTCAATGTACAAACTGGGCTCCAGTGATGCATTCAATTCTCCGGAGACGGCAGACAAAGGAAGTTTCTACATTAAGGCGGTAAGCATTTGATAGACATAACTTACGTGTTGTGCACACATATATCAATTGCAGAAAATTAACAAATAATTTGGAAATATTTAAATTTAAATTTTCCACCATAAAAAGAAGAAAAATACACTTCCGTTATATTTTTTATCTCTCATTCATTGATTATGATTGAAATGTCTAATAAAAATTATTTCAAGTCACAAAAATAGTATTTACCACAGCTTGTGCAATATTTGTAATAGTTTTCAAATAGGGAATCATTGATTTTGCAGTAGGTAAAACCAATTAATTATTTCATATTTTCGGATATGCTACAGCACCAATACAATTTAGGTAAATGCGTTTAAAATGAATTTATCGTTCTCCGATTTATAATAGGGAAATTTAATAGGTCACAGTTTAATTATGTTTTGCGCATAATAAAAGAAAACATCTTAGTGAGAAACTTATATAAATATAAATTTTGTTTGCTTTTTTCTGCGGTCGGTCAACTAAATTTGGGTTATGTGTATCTCGAGTTTCCGAATTTGACTAACAAAAATTTCACCGCCGTGAGTGTATTCAGTTAATGACACTTTATGATTTACATTATGTAATGCTTTTGATCTTCGAAATTGCGATCAAAGAAATTTCATCACTGATACAAATTATTACTTGATGCATGCGTCGATTAATCAAGATTCATTTTATATTTTGAACTCAATATTTTGCGGTGTGTAAGCATTCAGGATATCAATGCCGCGTTTTGCGTACGCGGGTAATAGCTGAACACGGGCAGTTACACAAAGATCCGATTTGTCACTATTTCCAATTTTGTTTTGTCTTTGATCGGGTTGACTCATTTTTGCTTCAATTGGAAATGCGGTTCTATCACATCTTCGTTTACTGGCGTCGTTTCGGTGCCTACTTTCCAGCACCATCATCAGGCAACACAACACTGATCACAATAGCAGATTTAGGCAAATGTGGTAACCTCGTTCCAAAACCATTCTATTTATATATATTTGACTCAACACTATTTTAATCATAGAATTTGTCTCAGTAACTAAACTGAATATATAACTTTTTATAATTAGCAGACCAATCATTACCTCACCTATACCTCATCTCATCTCGTATACAGAATATTTTAGGGGAGAGAGACAGTATCGAACCTTTTGTTATTTGTTATAACTGTATTGCTACTATGTCACGGTAATCAAAATTTAAAATGCTAAATCTAAAACCTTGACTATCATATACTGTATTTTATTTAAAGCCGGGAACTCTAATGTATACAATGGTGTGTGAGGTATTGCGCACATAGCAACAAATTAGTTCAAATATGGAGCAGCAAGTAACGCAGATGGATGGAGAGTGAATGTTATATCGACACTTAGGTGAACGATTAAAGAGAGAAAGATAGAGATAGCCTGGACAACTAACGTTTTTCAAAAAACTAATCGTAAACACATTGCGAAGTTAATCAACTATTGGAAATAATTGCATAAGAATATTTGCTCATATGACTAAAATAATTCATTATATCTATATACATATATATCTAAATATAATATCGTAAAACCTTTATATATATATATATAAATAGAGAGAGAGAGAGAAAAAAAGGACCATTGATAATTATTAAATATGAATAATTTCTATTCTTATTATATATTTATTTATTATGTAAGTCACACCTTATATCAAGAGGAAACCAAAATGTGATAGATAGACGGATATATAGATAGGCCTATGGGTAGATTGATAGGTTTATTCTATACACATAATATATATATATATATATATGACTCACACTGTTGCTTATATTTATATATATATGTTTTTATACATATTTATATGTATTTTATATATTTATATAAGGTGTGAATAAATAAATATACAATTTGATTAATTGGTAAATAAAAAAACAGTAAGAAAAGAATAAAATAATAATTTGAAATATGCAAACGTATATATATATATATATATAGGATTAGGGATGTTGGTCTCATACTGTTGCTTATATTCATATATATATTTTTATACATATTGACATGTATTTTATATATTGATATAAGGTGTGACTAACGTAATAAATAAATATATAATAAGAATAGAAATTATTCATATTTAATAATTATCAATGGTCCTTTCTCTCTCTCTCTATTTATATATATAAAGGTTTTACGATATTATATTTTAGATATATATTTATATAGATATAATGAATTATTTTAGTCATATGAGCAAATATTCTTATGCAATTATTTCCAATAGTTGATTAACTTCGCAATGTGCTTACGATTAGTTTTGAAAAACATTAATCCATCTCATCTTCTCTTTGTCAATTCACCTAGCTCCATCGACAACATTCACTCTCCATCCACTACTGCTCCGTATTTGAATTTAATTTATGTGCTGGCCTCACACCTCGGTGTATATAAAATACGGTATGATAGTCAAGGACTTTAGTTTACAGCATTTTTAAACACGATTTACCGCTGTTTTAATACAATTATAACAAAAGGTTCGAATACTGTCTCTCCCCCCTAAAATATTCTGCATACGAGATGAGATGAGGTATAGGTGAGGTAATGATTGGTCTGCTAATTATAAAAAGTTATATATTAAGTTTAGTTACTGAGACAAATTCTATGATTAAAATAGTGTTGAGTCAAATATATATAAATAGAATGGTTTTGGAACAAGGTTACCACATTTGCTTAAATCTGCTATTGTGATCAGTGTTGTGTTGCCTGATGATGTTGCTGGAAAGTAGGCACCGAAACGTCGCCAGTAAACAAAGATGTGATAGAACCGCATTTCCAATTGAAGTAAAAATGAGTCAACCCGATCAAAGATAAAACAAAATTGGAAATAGTGACAAATCGGATCTTTGTGTAACTGCCCGTGTACAGCTATTACCCGCGTACGCAAAACGCGGCATTGATAATTCATTTTATATGATCACAGAAATTTTATATTCTAAGTCTTGGTTTATAAAGTGTGAATTTTGTAACGCAAGGTTATGTCTAAGACTATTGTCGATGTAACTTCAATAATTATTGACGCGTGAACAAAAAAACATCTAAATAATTTGATTTTATTATTTCAGATTGCATGTTAACAATGTTTAAGCATGCTACTTTCGTAATTCACCTGAGATAAATATTAATTTTACTGAATATTTCAATGATAAATAATTGGTGTGTAGTTACTTGGAGCAAATTCTTTGTAAAAACATAAATTGCCGTAAACGTAATGGAATATAACACATGAATTTAACGATTGTTATCAATTAAGATATATTGGGTAAAAAATTTAATTATTCTAAGAAGCATAAAACCAATATTTTGTCGGATAATCTTCTGTTTGTGAATTGAAATATGCAGACTTATTAATAAAGGCATATTGATGTTTAATTTCTCCGATGTCCGTTAAACACGATATGCTCAGTGGCAAACTTATTTGTGGATAAATAGAGTAGAAAAATATACATATACGTGTTATTCTTCCGTATATGCTCATTTTATAGTACTTGGGTTTGAAGAAAAACTTTAAAAATATATAGGTGCAGTCCCTATTAAAAACAGATTTAGTCTGAAGAATTGCAACGTGCATGATACGTCATCCCTCTGAAAAACTCTTAACCGTAACAAAAATACTTTGACAAATATTCAAAATATTGGAAAATATTTTGAAATTTCTTCTACATATGGTGTTTGAATATCAACCAGAAATAAAACAATAATGACCATATTATTATGCAATACAATTTCAGTGAAGCATGTTTGTAACAAGAGAATACTTTTTTTAAACGAAAATGAATCCAAATCGAAATCATTTTATTTCAAATGACTTCTTTGAAAGGAATAAAATTTTACGACGGAAGTTGAGACAGTTTCTGAAATTAAGAATAACATTCTCAGTTCTATGACACCATAACTGAATAATAACTGGTACAATTATAATAACTGGTAGATAATGAAACATAACAATAAATTATATTTTCCTTGCTTATAAAATTACATTAAACTATGAGAAACCATTGTTCCATCTTATTTCAGAAATTTTGAAAAAATTGGAGGTAATCATATAATCTCTGACAAGAATCAGCATAGAAATTATGTGTCTGTCATAATGAAAATATTATAATTTTATGTATATTTATTTTTAGGTTCAGAATGATTTTATAATCTAATTGTCAAAGTCAGCTGCTTGATTTCATTTTTTAGCTTTTAAAAATAATACTGTTTGACTAAAGTGAATAGCTACCGTCATTTTATGTTCTTGTCATAAGTGCGCAATAGCTCGTACACAAAAAACTTATCTTTTATAATGTTTACTCAACTAATTTTTGAGCTCCATTCATATTTACAAATGTTTTTGTAATGAGAAATTCTTCCATTACGAAAATTTTGAAAATTAACATTTTATAAATTAATTGTAATTCAATTAAACCAACATTGATTGCACGGGTTGTGATAACGCTTATTTAAATGAATTTTTGCGCTTTATATATAAACCAATCTAACTGGATTGCACCGGTATCATAACATTGTAAAACTGCCGTCATTCACAAATACTAAAACGTTGTTACCTACGTAGATTATCATCAGAAAACGACGAAAATCTGACAAACATGGATCAAACGGCAATTTATATATACCGAGATATAATTAAATTTGCGGTTCTCACTCTTAGTAATATTACATGTAGTATACAAATAATAATCATAGAAGTTTGAAACACGACAGTACGTGATACGACGGTAGTTTTACTATGTCGTGCGGCAGGTTAAATGTAAATTGTGTTGATATTTATTTAATGAATTGTTATCATAATTAGTGCAATCGCTGGTTGATTCATTGTATTAATTAGTTGTATATGGCGAATGCTGCAAAATATTAATGATAATGACTTTATAGAAATTGTGCTGCCGACGTTTCGTGTCAATTACAATCTATAGAAGACAACTAGAGGTGCGAGCCTCATGTCTGATTTCGCGATGCAATCTTCGCAAGTTAGTTTTCCGTTATGGTCTTATGATTATCATAAATAGTAGAAACGCTTCAGTATGTGTAACTGGCCATTACTTTTCTACGTAGAGGAAATGTATTGAATAACGTTACTGATGCTTTTCCTTAAGTCCATATATGTTATTAAAATAAGTTAAAAAAATATTAAAAAATCTTAAAGGATAGTGAATACACTTTTATTATATATAGGTACTAATAACATACACATCTTGATGAAGTCAGACGAAATTTCAATTAAAATAGAAATATGTTCTGACAATCCAGACAATTCCGGCCAGGTTGCTCTACAGGTAATGCGGTTAGATAGGTGAAAGAAATTTTAAATATGATGTTGTTAATTAATTTAATTCAAAATTATAGGTATCCATTATGTGAAACTAAAAATAAACAATGTTTGTCTATTTGGTTTTATTCTTTATTTGCGAATATAAATGCAATGTGTATCTTATTTTCTACTTTACATTTATAAATCATGAGGTAGGTAAGTAATGTACTGCTGCCTGACATAAAATATGTAATAAAATGTATACTTCTACTTCATCAGTGTTAATTAAGACACAAATTTTTGAAAAGAAAGTCATAAAAATTTCCAAATTTAAAATAAATGCAGTGGCATTGCTCTTGATAACACAATTTCTGATTAACAACATATTTGACACTAAATAGTCTGTCGGAACTAATAGATTAGAGAATTTTAATGTGCGATTTCTTCTCAGATATGAATTAGTATTTTTTGAAATTGTGTACATTAAATAATAATTATTTATGGATATTTAAATCTCCAGTGAGTCTTCTCAGACAGTAATTGTCAATATGTTGGCCTAATTATACAATTTGTAAAAAAAATTTAAATAAAATACTGTGTTAATTTTATTCCGTTGATTTTATTTTAAAAATCCGTTTTTTATTATAAAAAAACTCTTTGCCTTTAAATTATTCACAAACATCTTCCGACCAATCACGACAAGTTTATGTTTTTTACACGGTCAAACACGCTAAGGGCAGATAAATTTGCCTTAAATGAATTTCTTAAGATAATGTTCAGTCCATTTCGAAGTTATGCGATATATATTTTAAATCAGCTCCAAAAAACATTTTGCTTCATCGTAACAAAAATTTTTTTTTGGAAATGTCATTAGTTGTTCATTGGGCCTACACGTAATCAAATCATGGTTTATGGGAAAATATATTGCAATTGTCAATTAAAACCTTTAAAATCCGAGAAGAATATACATGTCTTTAGAAAGCATGCATTATAAAATTTAAATTCAAATTGTTCCTCATAAACAACAAATCTTATTTTAAAATTTCAATTATTGATGCTTTAAATCAGAACTTTACTTATACCCGTTTTGTTCGTCTCAATATAGCAAGAAGCAAGAAAAAATAGTTTACCTTTTTAGAGAGTAATTTGCGCTCATCCTTTAATTGTACTTACTTTATCTTACAAATTCAGTTTACGTTTAATGCTACCTCCCATCCATATCAACAGTGGTGTGCAATATGTACAATTTTTAAAATGTCAATTTTAGGGTAAAAATACAGGTAAAACATTATATATTATTATATATATACATTCAGGATTTGCATTTGATTATGTGGATGACAATAAATCTGACTCGGTTTTACTTCTATTTCTTGTTTTGGCTGATTGGTAAGTGTATATGCGTTTGTGTCTGTGTGTGTGTGTGCCTGTTTGCATTTAATGGTCATTCTCACTGTACTGCAAAGAGAAGTCTGAGGTCTGGTCATTATTGTATTGATGGCTTGAGAATTCACAACTAGTTCGCATTTTTGGCTGTTCCGTGTAAGAGTGCTATTTTTCCGAGTGTAGTCTTTCATTTAACGTTTTTGCACAAATTTGTTTTTTTTTACTTGGTAAAAGCGCTAGTGCGGATTGCAGTGTTGAACGCTCATATTGTTTAGAAATTTCTGTCATCGTGTTTGCATCTGTTTTTTCCTCTTCAGTTTGTTGCCAATCCGATAGATTGTTTGTTGAGCCTGGTAGAAGGCGTGTTCGGTCTTTCCTGAATACTAGAAATTTGTTGTTTAATTTTGTTATTCGTGGCCTGTCGATTAGAATATCATGTAAATGAAACTTTTAAATATTTAGGCCGGATGTTTGTTGTTTTCTTTAAAGGGCTTCATAAATATATAATAGTGTTTCTGATTTTGCTTTATTTAGAATTGAGAAATTGGTCAAATTGACTGAGGCCACGTTTCCAATATATGATCGGAAATACCTGATTTTTCTGACGGTGTTAAGTCTTTCTTAATCAATTTCTGCAGTAAATGTTGCTGGATTTTGTTTATCAATTGCTTGTTCGTACGTCCAATATATGTGCTACCGCACATATATGAGAATTTTTAGACTATGAATGATTTAGAGAGAATTGGCAATTGATCTTTGGCATCCAACCTCATGATTCCCTGTGTGCTAAATGTGACATTAACTTTAATACTGGGAAAGTTATCCTTAGTTGTTCTATTTAGCCGCTGTGAAATTATTGAGGTTGGTAAGTCGCTTCTAAATTTTTTGCCTCTATGTAAACCTACTTGACGGTATCCTCTCTAGTGCGAATCACTCGTGATCTGATGTTGGCATCAGTGAATCGCTCTCGTTAGTTGATCATTAGCAAAATTTTACTCAGGTAGCCCAGTTCTTCCTCGATTTTGCGTTCAGAGCAGATCTTCCTGATTCTGTTTGTTAGGTTGTTGACTAAGTTTCTTTTTTGGGATTTTGGAACACTGCTGTTTTAATGAATGTATGGCCCAATGAAAGTAGATTTTCTATATATGACCACTGTCAAATCCCCGTTTTCTTCTCGACTGAGTTTGATGTCAAGGAAATGAAAACTGTCGTCTTTCTCTACCTCGAGAATGAATTTGATGTCTGGATCGGCTCCATTTGCTTGTTTGAGGATTTTGTAAGTTTCTGCTGCTTCCGCGGTGACAACAAGATATCATCTAAATACCTTTGGTAGAGTGCGCACTGGTCAATTATAAATTTTAGGTTAGTTTTTTACAGATTATGCATGGATACATCTGCCAGGAGGGGTGCAATGCAACTTCCCGTAGCTACACCATTGATCTGGCGGTAGTATATCCCTTCAAATGTAAAGGACACGTTTTTCTTACATGCTAATATGAGGTCTTTGATATCATTGGTGTCTATAGGGAAATAATAAACTCATTTTTGATGAGGTCACACAAGATCTTCGTTGTCTTATCCAGTGGTATGTTTGTAAATAAGGATGAGACGTCAAGTGAGACCATTTTATTCTGTAGAATGTTCTTCCCCTTCAGTTCTTCTGCTAGCTAGAAAGGCCATTATGTCAATGATCCAAGCCCCGCAACATAAACCAACTAAGCTTTCCTGCAAAATACTTCAATTAATACGAAACATCATAAAGGCAAACACTCACAAAGGCTTGGCACCGTCAGGAAAATCAGTTATTTAAGTTCACATATTGGAAACGGGGTACCCAGTCTATCTGACCAATATCTCAATTCTACATAAAGCAAAATCAGAAAAACTATTATATATTTATGAAGCCCTTTGTATAAAACAACAAAGATCCGGCTTAAATATTCAAAAGTTTTATTAACATTATATTCTAATCGACTGGCTACGAATAAGAAAATTCAACATCAATTTGCTAGTATCCAGGCAAGACCGAACACGCCCTCGACCAGACTCAACAAGCATGCAATAGGATTGGAAACAAACTGAAGAAGATAAAGAAGATACACATACGGTGACAGAAATTTCTAAACAATATGAGCGTTAAACACTGCAATCCGCACTTGCGTTGTTACCAAGTGAAAAAAAAATTGCGTTAAAACGTGAAACGATAGACTACACTCGGAAAATAGCACTCTTACATGTAACAGCCAAAAATGCGAACAGGTTGGTAACTCTCAAGCCATCAATACAATAATGACCAGACCTCAGACATAACTTTGCAATACAGTGAGAAAGACCTTTACATATAAACTGGCACACACATATACACAAACTCATACACACTTACCAATCAGCCAAAACAAGAAATAGAATTAAAACCGAGTCAGATTTGTTGCTGTAAATCTGCATAATACAATGAAAACCTGGAATATATATAAATGAAAGATTTTGAATCGCAGTTTTTAATAATCTTAACAAATGCTTATTGTCTCTTGTAATTTTCTAATGTGTTTTTCTTCAAATTAGAAATATACTGTGTAATATATATATATATATATATATATATATAGATATATATATATATATATATATATATATATATATATATATACAGCTGTCGTGAAAATCAGAATTTCAATTTCTTTTCATCAAATATACAATTGTTGTTTTTAAACGTTATACATGGAATAAATTTTGTTAATATCTATTATTTTATATTAATAAATGGGTCAGGATATTCAAAATCCTATAGTTTCTATCATTTTATTCAATATCCTTTTGCTCCCTTTTATAACTTGTCTTACATTTATTGCATTTTTTGAACAAATTTAATGGAAAAAACATTTTAAAACGTTAATATCAGGTGGCTAGCTTTCATGGCACAAATGCGATTTTAATCCATTTTACGCGTTTAGCATAACTTCTAATGCAACCTGTTGCCACTTTTATGATGAAAAACAGGCTGATATTGAACAATTCAAAATTGATTTGACTTTAAACTCCTTGTTGAGCAGTGGTGCATCTACAAGTTCACTTAGTCGTAGTTAATGCAGCTATTGTGTGAAGAGAATGTAAAAAGTGTGCACTAAAAAAATTTGTTTAACAAATTTCGCGATAATTTTTAAATCATAAATTTCAATATACTAATAAGTTGAAAATGTTGTGCGTCTAATTGAAAATTCTGAACGGCGATGACAACCTGTGTCGTTTAGGCACCTGTATAAGGTATTGAGTGTTTTAGTCATTTTCGCAGATTTTCATAATTTTTACTAAATACCTCAATACAGAAAATGTTTTCTCGATAAACGCCTGTAACTTCTTAAATAATTCTATTTAAATTAGTCATTCAACATTGATTTTGGTCTTTGTTTTAAAAAGCCATAAAAATATTTGTTTCTTCCTACCGCGTTAGTAGTCGTGGAAGTTCATGTACGAAAAAGTACATCTCATTTCATTATTTTTTTATAAGACGGAAGAAAGTGATAAAACGAAATGAAGTTGTGAAAATGATTCGGGGTTTACGTTGTTAATTAATGAAGTTTTGTAATAAATTTGTTAATCTGCTTGTCTCATACGGTTCAAAATATTCGGGCATAGTTTATTTTAGTAATCTATAAATTACTTCGTTGGTATAACTGTTAAACGAGTTGTCTAAGTAAAGTCGATTTTATTTTACTTAATTCATCTTCTTTTTGACCATTGGAAAGACAGCAAGAATATTTGAAGAAGAATATTGAAAGGAATAAATAAATTATATGTTTTGGGCATAAACTAAAACGAAAAAAGATCAACAATGCGTTTCATTCATTCCTAGAACTTCTATGTGCTTACAACAGATGAATTTAGCGAACAAAATTGTAACGCATTTAAAATGAAATTGCAACACAGAGGTACACTCAGATCCATTTCGAACTCTTCTGTGTTTTAGAAACAAAGGATAAAAATAGAGGAATGGATGATTCTAGAAACATATCAGAACTCCTGAAAGGGGTTTTCTAATAAGAAACGCACCAGTAAAATCCTGCAAGTCTATATGAAATTCCAAATCACGCAAAAGTGTCTGAGAATACATAATTGTTCTTCATTGCCTGAGTTTAGAAATATTATTTTTTACATCTAGGCACTTCAACTTAATTTGGATGATTAAAGATACTTCGAGTTAGCAGTAGAGAAAAATACCAAAACAGCACAATCGTTTCATACGTATCAACATCATTGACAAAGATTTTTTTCAGATAAGAGGACAACGGCTATCTTTGATTTCATCCAAGGTGCAAGTCTATTTAGCTCGATATGCGAAACGACCACCATGACGTGGCGTTAGTGTGCCAGGCAAGTTTATAATTTTAATCAGAACTCACAATGCGTAGCGTAATTGGCTTTCAAAAAAGTCGCGGTTGAAAAAGGTAACTGAAACATCCTTTTTCTGTGGAAGTCATTTTACGAAAATGCCCACCTGCAAAATAAACTGCGTAACAAATACGAAATTTCCAAATGTCAAAGTAAGCATCAAATGAAGCACTGGTAGGGTTTTGTTTGTGTGCTTATGTTTGATTGCCTTCAGCTGCCTAATTTTTTAATCATATTTAAAACCGCTATGTGGCGAAATTTAGTATAATATTAAAAAAATAGAAATTGTTCACAATAAAGTTAAAACTGGACGTGTAGATTTTTAAGAAAAATAATCTGAATTTTCATTATATCAACAGATATTTAGCGTTTAGTCATTATAATAGTAATTTATAGACGATATCGAACCTATATTTTTATTTAGACAGGAGAAGCACGGTCTGATAAACCAGCAATGCGATCACATAATTCAGCCAAGGTATTAATTTTACATTGAATAAAAGTGTGGATGAATGAACACCCAAACGTGTTTAAGCAATGCACAATAGATAACAAAAATGAGGTTGGCGTAAAAATAGTATTCGACTTAGAGCGAATAAGGTGCAGTAATCTATTTATTCTGTCGGGATAACACATTCGCCTTGTACAATTGTCTCTGAATGTAATATTATTACCACGCTTAACATTTCAGTCAGGAAGGCAGATGTACCTACAATTCGCCTGTATATCGCGAAGAAAAATTTACCGGTAAAGAAATAAAAAAATCCGAACTTAATTTAAGTTATTCTGCTGTTTTTGTACATGGATAAATGAAGAAATTTGAATGATAATTCAATAAGACTGCCAGAAATATTAAATTTAATATAATTGGGTATCAGCAAAATGCATTCTAGAATGCATGTGCTGAAACGGCATTATGTATTTGCCGCATTTATAAAACTAAAATAGAAATATTACTACGCATTAATTGGATAAATATAATAAGTAATACTAGGGCAAATATTTTGTTTAAATCAGTAAATTTATTAAACTTCTAATTGCTAATTACCGTATGAGACAGATATTGCGAAAATAGCTTTAGACAAGTCTTACATAGACCTTATATTGGTAAAGGTGTTATCTTACTTTGACTAAATTTTTCATACGTCATATGAAGTTTCCGAAAAAACGTAACCTTCGAAAGAGCCGCAGTAGGGTCAATAGAAGTGACCAAATATTGAAATCAAACATATCGCATTTAAAAAGCTCAATGTCAATGAAAATTCGCGTTTTTTATCGATCAACCGTTCCTGTTCTTACGTACAGTGTTATCGTAAAGTATATGTGCATTCATGAGACAATAGTTTCATTCTCAAAAATAGCTCAGAATGTCGCATTCACCTGTTGTGTTAGATTTCATAATAATCAGGGTTTCTTATTCAATTTGATTATCGAATTACAATTTAAAAAAAAGATTGCATTAATATTGTTTTCCAATTCAACAACTGTTTGCGCTTTTTCTTGACACAGGTTAATTTTATGCCTGTACCGATGATTTGTTCATGACTAACTGATATAATTAATAAAATATGAACTAAACCTAGTCCATACACATTATTGATTTGCCAAATAATTGACAAAAGTTTTAAGCAGTGGATATTTATTTAGGACTTTTTTGCGTAACGACTGGATTCATTTGTGTAATTTGTTTTATTTTGTTTTAGAAACATTACTCTGTTTGCCTATTGCTATGAGTAACTCATTTTAAATAAAATAAAAAGCAACTGAATTTTTTTCAAAAACTGAAAGTGCTACTTCTAACTTCAATATACTTTGCCGAATTGTCCGATGAATTTAATAACTTTGCGAAATTGACGAAAAGATAATCTTTTGCTAAGCGTACATTTTACAATTGTTGGAAGTTATTTTTGTAATGTACTAACTTAACATCAATTTCAAAATGTGAAATTTAGAAATTCAGAATCTGGCTAAGTGGTAATCGTGATTTATAGTTGTAATACATCTTCTTAACACTGACCGACGGAAAGAAGAGAAACATACGTCGTAATATCGATAATTGATTCTTGAGATATGTTAGAACTCTTAATATAAATTTACAATGAGAAACCAACTGATGAAACTCTGCAAAGCTGCAAAAAAAGCAAGTGTGAATTGGGCACAAAGTAGTCTAAAAATCAAATAATTGCTAACAAAAATGCTTAAAATAAGCTCATTCAGCCTAAAATCTTGAGCTTAGACATAAAAATAACTTAATCCTAGCCCCAATGTTACCAAAAGTATTTGTGATTCTGATTTTAAAATGTATTATTTTATAATCTTAGCCTCTAAGCATACAAATCCGACAGAAATACAACACGTATAACTCTATATGTGCCTGTGGTTATTCCTTGGTTCATATGTGTGTAATATTTTTATTTTCTCTTGCAAACTTTTCCTGCATTTTTAATTTTAATTGAGAACTAAATCATATGTAGAAGCATTCATTTATTATAAGGCCGATACGTATAACACATTTCATAAAGGCTGTAATCTTTTTGCCAGAATCGAATCCGAATGTAAAAGCCAGTATATTATTGTGTAACATCATGAAAGCAAAGCGAATAAAGTTTGATTATGCACCCCTCATATAAATAAAAACAGGAAGATACAAACTTATCTCTTTCGAAACGAATGTACATACTCGCAGAAAACATATCTATTTTAATTTCCAAACATGTACAAAATACAATGGGATTGGTGTTTTCTTCAAGCTCGCAAACTTGATTTAAAGAAATGTACGAAATTCTTTTGTTTTTTAAGCAGATGATAAAGAATGTTGCATATAACAACTTCAGCAGGCGTTTTTACCTTTGAAAACAACATGGATATGCGCCTGATTTGAAGTGTGATTTTTATGAACAATTAATTCAGCTTTTTTGAAATCTTTTCTCGTTTTGTCAGATCTGTGAAGTCTGAACCTCGTTGATTAAACGAAGGTATTACATAATGTACCTCATATCGCAGTCGCGTTGAGTTCTGGCGAGAAAAAATGGCTTTTTTAATTCTATTTTACACGTCAACTTTATAATAAATGTATGCTTCCATACATCATTTTTTTAAATTAAAATAATAAAAACATAATAGAAACTCAAATAGAAAATTTCCGGCATAGATTCTTATTTTATATTGATTTAATTAAAGGTAATTTTCCTTAACGGTCGATTTCCTGTTGAAAATTATCTAAGAAATATTTTGTTTTTTACTTAGTTTATGTTAGTTTTCGAAAATGAATTATCAGTGCGTTTTTCTACGAAATTGTTACATGTTTTCGCAACATTAAAACATAAGGAAGTTTTATTTATATGTTTTGTTTTTCAAAATTTTGCGAAACTGGATGCTATTTCTGGCACAAAACATAAGCAACTTTCTTACTATTTACTTAGCAATATTGTGCATTTGCATGCATATATATATATATATATATATATATATATATATATATATATATATATATATATTTAATTGAAATTAGCCTCAATTGATAGCAATAAGAAATATAATTCCTAGTCCATTTTACGATATGATAAGAAGAATATAAGAAACATTTAACGAGCAAAACTCTACTTTTTAAACATGCTTGAAACCTACGAAAAAACATTAGTTTGTATAATCTACAGGTTGCTCAATAATGGAAAACTAAACGTATGAACCTTGACATAGTAGCAGTACAGTTATAACAACAACAAAAAAAGGTTCGATACTATCTCTCCCTTACAACATTCTGCACACGAGATGAGATATTATATACCGGAAATTTAAGATAGCTCAGGTAACGATTGGTCTGCTAATTACAAATAGTTATTTATTGAGTTTAGTTACTGAGACAAATTATCTGTTTAAAACCAGTGTTGAGTCAAAAAAAAGATATAAATAGAACGATTTTGCAACGAGGTTACCACATTTGCTTAAATCTGCTATTGTGAGTATTGTGCTGTGGATATAAGGAGACTAACTGGCCTGAAGATGGAAGTGTGATTCAACTTCCGAAATGTCGCCAGTAACCAACGATGTGATAGAACCGCATTTATATTGGGACGAATACAAACTGAACCCGATCAAAGACAAAACAAAATTAGAAATTGTGATCAATCGGATCTTTGTGAAACTATCCATGCAAAGCTACTACCCGCGTACGCAAAACGCGGCATTGGAAAATATGAAGCTGGCACTCCGAAAGCACACTTTAAAAATTAAACGTATGAATTTTTATTAAATTTGATTTAACCTCATGTCTAAGTCTGCGTTGCGAATTTGAATTATTAAAGTACTAACTAAACAGCTACCAATGGATACGTGCGTAATAGAAGAATACGAATTTCTCCTAGTCAACATTTATCATGATTACAAGGTCCAAGATGTAGGTCACACATTACAACAAAAGAAATAATTTTTTCTATGTAGAGATATATAGAGGGACACACATTTATACATAAATATGTTGTCTTAATTAAAACGCAGAGAGAGAAATTAAATGAAGCTCATTTAAAATTTCATAATTTTATCCCTTCGTGTGGAACTCCTCGATACCATCCCGCATAGATGCGTGCAGGAATCCAACCAAAAATCATGAAGGATCACGTTTTGTACAGCAACACGCTGTTTGAAAACTTGTCACACTGAAGTGGGAATCGTGAATGAAAAATTACACATAATGATGTAGTTAAAATGAAAAATAACATAAATGAGACAATTTTGCAAAAATTCCTTTACTAAAGATACCATAAATAATATGCAAGAAAATTTCCTCCAAGACGAAACGAGACCGAACAATTGAAGTACTTTTTTTAATTTGACATAACGGTTTATCCTTTGTAAGCAGAAATAAGCCAAGATTGAATTGCTTTTAACTCATTTCTAGAACGTTCAATCTAAATATATGATAAGTATTTATAATTTAAATTGACAAGTCTTATTTAATTAGTCATCTCTTCGCTAATTAGCATGTTGCTTGTTGCAATTTTAATAGAAAAAGAAATTAAAAGTTGTCCATCAAAAGTAGAAACTTCATGTCAAACATTAAATTGTCTGCAAAGCTTAGCTCTGAAAAATAGCTTTAGTAACAATTTAAGGTTTGATTGTTTCTGTGTATTATTATAAATTAAATTGTGACGTAAAAGTTGTGTCTTAGACGAAAGGCTTCTTTGCAAAATGTTGTATAATCAATGGTATGGATGCCAAAAATGCGAAATTAAAAATCTTTACAGAAAGAAAACAGCCATAAATGACTTATTTCACAAATGCGTAGCACCAATGCAAACATTTATCGCAAAAATTAAAAACATATACTACACGCCAAAGAGAACCCACAATTTACTGTACAAATCTCACTTACTGCTATGCATTAGTTCTCATTCTATGATCGAAAGAGATTATTTAAATCAAGTTCACTGACTCGAGAAATACACCGATTTCAGGCTTCTGACAAGGCGCAGATATCAAAAAATTAACTTCAATAATTATAATCTGACACGTGCATATGACTCTTAAAACCAGGCATGAACAAGTAGAATAACAAAATTTTTTACAAAGCTTCGAATAGCCAAACTACATCGAATAGCTGTTAGTTCCCTGTATATTTGAATTGAGAAAAATGGCGAATGGATAAAGTCAATACAAATATGAACAAATTTTTTTTCTATTTGCAAGGATGTATTAGGTGTTGCGAACCTAGTAACAAATTAGTTCAGTTGTGACCAGCAGGATAAATCAAAGGCAGCATGAACGGATAATATAATCTTATGATCATTCTTTTAGTGCTTACTGGCGACTCTTCAGTAGGAGCCCGAATTACGCCCTTGAACCACTATATATTTGGGTAAAGAATGTGGGATAATAGGACGGTACAATCTTGTAGACGAATGTGTAAACCTGACATAGTGAAGCTAACATCATATAAAGTCTACGACAATGCGACCTCAACGCTAACTCACACTAAATAATATATATACCGAGTCTGTAAAGGATACTAACACTACGGCTATTGAATTAGTAACCAATACCAAATTTGTACCGAAAAGGTAAATGGTACTAAAACTATGGTTTCCGAGTCGGTACATGGTACCAACCTGATGGATATCAATTTATGCTATAGTTCACCGAAATTGAGAATTATAACAATTCCTGAACACCTGTTACTCCAGTAAATCCATATATATATATATAGAATAAATTGATATCCATCAGGTTGGTACCATGTACCGACTCGGAAACCATAGTATTAGTACCATGTACCTTTTTGGTACAATGTTTGTATCGGTTACTAACACAATAGCCGTAGTGTTAGTATCCTTTACAGACTCGGTATATATATAATATAGTGTGAGTAAGCGTTGAAGTCGCATTGTCGTAGACTTTATATGATGTTAGCTTCACTATCGCAGGTTTACACATTTGTCTAGTAGATTGTACCGTCCTATTATCCCACATGAGATTATACTATCCGTTCATGCTGCCTTTGGTTTATCCTTCTGGTCACAACTGAACTAATTTGTTACTAGGTTCGCAAAACCTAATACATACTTGCATATATATTAGTTCTTCGCAACAAACAGCATTTAACTGTTATATATTGAATTGAATGATGTCATGCTTACCGCGAAATGTGATAAATGATATCGATGAAGGCCAGAGTGTATGGATTTACTGGAGTAACAGGTGTTCAGAAATTGTTATAATTCTCAATTTCGGTGAACTTTAGCATAAATTGATATCCATCAGGTTGGTATCATGTACCGACTCGGAAAACATAGTGTTAGTACCAGGTACTTTTCGAGTACAATAAGTTGGTATCGGTTACTAACACAATAGCCATAGTGTTAGTATCCTTTACAGACTCGTTATATATATTATATAGTGTGAGTTAGCATTGAAGTCGCATTGTCGTTGACTTTATATGATGTTAGCTTCACTATTACAGGTTTACACATTCGTCTAGGAGATTGTACCGTCCTATTATTCCACATTCTTCTACCAAATATATAGTGGTTAAAGGGCGTAATACCGGCTCCTACTGATGAGTCGCCAGTAAGCACGAAACGAATGTGCATGAGATTATACTATCCGTTCATGCTGCCTTTGGTTTATCCTTCTTGTCACAACTGAACTAATTTGTGACTAGGTTCGCAACACCTAGTACATACTTGCATACATATTAGTTCTCCGCAACAAACAGTATTTAACTGTTACTCTATTTTTACTGAATTAATTTGAGATTTCTAAATAAGCGATCAAAGATTTCACATTTATTATATAATACTTATTTTGTGTATGCGAGCATAATATAAGCCCCAACTTCATTTCTAAACAGTCATAAAGAATGAAATAAATTGAAGTACTGACGCTACTTCTCTATCTCTGGTCATCTGAAATCTTCATTAACGAATAGCTTAGAATATAATAATACATCTTTATGTAGTTTTAAAATGAGTCCTGATTAAATTTATAGATTCTTTAAATCAAGCTTGCGAGTTTCTTAGTATTTAAAAGAAACACGTTGCGCGACAGGAAATAAACAATTTACCTGATTTTCGGATTGCGTACCGAAATATTTGAATCCACTGTTTCTTAGTGTAAACGCCCCGGCTTCAAGTAAATGCCGTACGACGTTACAAACTCGGTTAAGGTGCTCTGAATAGAGATTTGTTACTGATATGGGGGCCCTTAAGAGGGCCTGGTCGTGCGTTCTCCTGAATTATTCAGAGTGTGAAGATGTCCTAGAGCCTTGGGTGGACTCTGGTTGTTGTTGCTCCCGTGGTCGAGTTGTAATCACGATGTGGATAACGTCGTTCAGGTTCGGCAATTAATTGTCTCGTCTCGCTGGTTGTACCGCAACAAGATGAGTCACGTATGTAGCCAATTGTTGGTGAAACTATCAAATCACCAGCGTAGGTATTGACAGCCGACAGAACGCACACGCGTAACGCAAAGCAGAATGCAAATGCGACAACTGACTTGCATGGTAAATTGCCGTGCTTAAATAGCATGCCATGCCTACTTGCACACTATTGGTTAAACGGCAAGTTTCGCTTTTTTCTCATTGGTGCAACGTAAATAAAATTGAATTTAATTTGCGCAATATGTCGGCCATTAATTTGTGTAGTTGCATTAGTAAACAGCAATCAGATTGTATTTAACCTGTCGCCAAACTTCATAGCATAACTGCCGCCAATCTCACGCATTGACGCGTTTAAACCTTCCATGATCATTATCAGAATATGACGTTAAACTAAAAAGCAGGATAGAACTAAAATGCATGTATATGGAAAGCCAAATTAGATATGCGGCTCTGAACTCTAATGTTCTCGATACATTATACTTGACTGGAAATGTCACCTGCACAATGTCAAGGTAGTCACGAACAGTTACTTTTTGCAGCTTTCGACAAATTTATATAGGCAATAAAATTAAACAATCCTTAATTGCGTGGGTGTTGGTAACAATTCTTTAAATATATAAACATCTAATTATATTTAATTTTTCTGTCCATATATATGCATTGCGTTTTGATCTTTACTAATCAGTTTACTGTTGGGCTTTGATCATGATCCTGGAAATCAAAACGTGTTGGTACGTGTGACTGTCTGTAAGTTTGCTATGTTTTTCGATGACTATTTAAATACAATGGGATTGGTGTTAACTTGAATTTCGCCAACTTGATTTAACATATTGTTACAACCACCAACGCTATTAATGGTTGTTTAAATGTTCATAGATGTTCGTACCGTGTCAGGACACGTGGTTCACTTCAGTTTTGCAATGTTTAGACAATGTTTAAGAAATGGATTGGTGCTTTTGGCAGTTTAGTATATTTGATTGAATGAATTGATCTAAAACATGGAGCAATGAATGATAACTTAAATTGACTACATTATAGGTTGTCAAAATGTGGTTCATTCTTCTAACATTCTGATTATACATTATAAAGTCTTTTGTAAAAAGAGTTATTTTAGATTAACATAATTTTTTTTAAAAATTGTGCTCCATGGGACAATTAGTTGCTAAATATGATTTAACGTGAGCATTAAATTAAAACGATTGTTGCTAAATATACATTAGCATAATTATACAAGGGAAATTTAGCATAATTAAATATGGGTACAGAAGCACGTTTTAAATGAACTAGCAAAAGTAATGTTTTTCAATTCGTGGTATTTCCTGAATATATGTATGATTCAGTGAAATTATTTAAATGATATGAATATGAATGTTTTATGCGGGAAATGCAAATTATAGTTTGAATCAGGGTAATTAGTACAAATTGTGACATGCAGACAATTTTAGTTTGCGTTCCCCGCACACGATTCAAATACCAATAAATCTGCCTACCATTCTCTAAAAAGGGATATATTTCCGGGTAATAAAGTTATTCGTTCTTAAATCTGCTCACTCGAATACATATATCAATTTTTATGCTATCATCATTAACGTCAATACACACACGCACACGAACACACTAGCTTGTTTAATTTCTTAAGTACACCTGCTAAAATAGACAATTTTAATATTTAAACGTCATTTTTATGAAAATAAATCAACATAATGCATTAGAAACTTTAATAAACAGAAGCATATAAACTAAACTGGTATGACATTTTAACGAACATTTCAAAGATAAATATCAGCAAAAATCTCTTTTCACTGTCTTCTCAGTATAAATTTTTCAATAAATTTAACTCACAGATTGAGAAGTTTAATTCAACTTTACAACGTTTCATGATAGAATATATATTGGGTTTAGGACGTAGTGCTGGGTGCAAATGATGGTATGCTAGTAATCATGAGAGGCGTGGGGACACGAGATAAAACGTTTTGTTTATGCAGATTTTGGTATAAGCCCCGTATATTATTTAAACTCACTTGCAATTCAGTAGACAATAAATAATACTTAAAGATGTAAGCGTAAAAATGTTAATTTTTCTAAGCTAAATCGCCAGGTGTCGTAAACCAGTCGCGTTGAAATAATGCCGCCTAAATTGAATCCCCATTATTATGCTGCAACATTTATTTTCCCTTTCATGTTTAGGTATCCGTTACCATGAAAAACACAACACAAAATGGTTTAAAAATCCGTTTAAGTAGACCCGTATGGATCCGCTTGATGAAACAACCATTTATAGTTTGTAACTTATCAACATTAATATATTAATTAGAATACTATGACTCGAACATAACTTATTTTTTGCAGTGTTCAGAAATTTCAATTTTTTGGTAAGAAATAATGCTGGATAAATAAGTATATCAATTATATTCTATGATAAGTTCATATATATTATTTTATAGAATTAATTATATGCTATTTTTATTTCATTGCGAATAACGAAAGCTCAGCGCTACGAAATTAAACACTTTCTTGGCAATTACATAAAGTTTTTCGTCAAAATCAAAGACCAGACAAAATGTAATTGGCTCAAATCGTCTATTGACTACATTACGTTAATTTTGGTACAAGAGTCATTTTTGTGGAACCGATTGCGCTAAAAAGGCACACATAAAAATAGTCGATCTGCCAGTCATTAAAAGAAGAGTATTTTATTCGATTAATTTACGGTAAATAGGCATAATATGGGCTAAATAACGTAATGAATATAACTTTCAGACATACCAACCAGTAATTTGCACGCTTAATAAATCTGTCTCGTTAGTTTTTGCTATTCTGCCATTCCGATGCAAAGAAGTAGCCAATGGTATGTAATGATTTCTTATTCAAACTTCGTGTAAATCTTTCGAGAAGAACGGAATATTTATCTTGTCAGTAAGATACAACACGAAATAAAATGTAAAATATGAAACGAAGCTGAACATGTAGCTTGTAAGTATGTATTAGGTGTTGCGAAACTAGTTACAAATTATTTCAATTGCGATCAGTAGGATAAACTAAAGACAGCATGAACGGAAGGTATAATCTCAACCACATTCGTTTCGTGCTTACTGGTGACTCATCAGTAGGAGCTGATATTACGCCCTTTAACCACTATATATTTGAGTGAAGAATGTGGGATAATAGGACGCTACACATTCCTCCCATATTTCTCACCCAAATATTTGGTGGTTAAAGGGCATAATACCGGCTCCTATTGATGAGTCGCCTGTAAGCACGAAACGAATGTGAATGAGATTATACGTTCCGTTCATGCTGTCTTCGGTTTATCCTTCTGGTCTCAACTGATCTAATTTGTAACTAGGTTCCTAACACCAACTACACTCTCTACCTATATATATATATATATATATATATATATATATATATATATATATATATATATATATATATCAGTTCTCCGCAACGAACAGTATTTAAATGTAACTTGTAACGCAAATGAAATTAAGCGGTTTTATCATTTTCAATGACAGTATAACGCAAAACAATGAATAGGTTGAACAAGCCAATTAAAAGAATAGAGCATTTGAATGGTTTTTGGATTTCCTACGATTACCACGATTCTCCAGGATTTGCAACATGTCCCTGTCGCATAAGCATAGAAATTCACTGCACGGCATTTTTAAAGTAATTGAACAGTGATAACAAAATTACCAATTGTTGATTCAATATCTATTAATCCAAATTTTGCGGTCAATATTGACGCGCTGAGAAACACAGTGATATATATATATATATATATATATATATATATATATATATATATATATATATATATATATATAATGGTATCATATATATATATATTCAACAATATGGGTTCCTGGTAGTTTCAGCTGGTGGCAACAAATCTGACTCGCTTTTAGTTCTATTTCTTGTTTTGGTTGATTGGTAAGTGTGTATGCGTTTATGTCTATGTGTGTACCTGTTTACATGTAAAGGTCTTTCTCGCGGTATTGCAAAGAGATGTCTGAGGTCTGGTCATTATTGTATTGATGGCTTGAGAGTTAACCATCTTTTCGCATTGTTGGTCTTTACGTGTACGAGTGTTATTTTTTCAAGTGTATTCATTCATATAACATTTTTGCGCAAAATGTTTTCTTCACTTGGTAACAGCGCAAATGCGGATTGCAGTGTTGAACGCTCATATTGTTTGGAAATTTCTGTCACCATATGTGCATCTGTTTTTTCCTCTGCAGTTTGTTGCCAATCCGATTGAATGTTTGTTGAGTCTGGTCGAAAGCGTGTAATCTATTGTTGAATTTTGTTATTCGTGTCCAGTCGATGGGAATATCATGTTAATGTATCTTTTGTATATTACGGCCAGGTGCTTGTCGTTTTATTTAAAGGGTTTCATAAATAATAATTTTTCTGATTTTGCTTTATGTATTGATCTTTCAGCATTCAACCTCAAGGATGATATATATATATATATATATATATATATATATATATATATATATATATATATATATATATATACTTAAAACGCATATACATGTACTGATTGCTGGACTCCTTAACCAACGTGTAATATTTCCCGTCATTTTTTCATGTTTCGAGATAAATATAGTTATAAAAAGAATAGATTTAGAATGGACAGTTTTAGTTCCTGTAATCTTTGTTGATCAGATACCTGTTAACTTCTATTTTATATTTGCATATTTATATATTCTTAGGCGCATAAAGTCACATGTTCAATTATTTATAAATGCATACAGATGTAGAAAAGAGTGAACAATAAATTGCATTCTTCAACTTAAATCGGACAATTTAGTCATTTTCTAATGATCAACGTGCGAGACTTACCACTCATTACTATTTATTATCAAAATATATTTTTCTATTTGTTAAACTAATTATTTTTCCATTTAAATAGATTTGGTGAATTAATATTAATGATATAGACAGGTAAGTTAATTTAGTTATCAGCGATTAAAATTAAGAATGACGTGCCAGTTGGCTGCCGTGGTGCATTTAAAAAGATCATTTTATGTCTTTATCCGTGTAAATGTAAGCCCTCCTGTTGCGCAATAATACACCCAATGAAGAAATTGAGCCAGTTGAAATCAAAAAACTTTTTTCAACTCTGAACTCAGATACTTTAAAATTTCTACATTTATATGGTTAGTATTACAAAGCCATTGAAAATTTATTGGGGAAAAAACTGCTAGATCAGTCTTCAATGTCGCCGCGTATGGCACAAATAGCAGACAATTCGACAGAACTTGGTAAACGTAACATTAAAATGTAAGTATAAGCGGTCAGCATCGACTATTTATGGTCAGACAAAATTACCTTCCGTCAAGTGGGCTAATTTTGATTTCAGGTTAAAATAAATATCAGTGATTTAGAGAAAACTGTTTATAATGAGTCGAAAATCGCTATTCCCTTCATTAAGATTTGCATGACATTACCTTATGTGAATGTGTTATTATTTGGGTTGTTTTATGGCAAGGGAACTACTAACATACGAATTACCTGCAAAGGATACTTTTCGTGGCGTCGCGTTGTCATCTTTCAAGTTGTTACCGCAGCAGTCTACTGTGGAACAATGGATAGCACTCGTAGTCAGTATAAACTGATTTTGAATAAGGTGGAAAATGCAATTCGTCGATTATACCAGTTTTGTCCTTATTGGAAATTCTTCAAGGAATGTCCAATATATATGCATGTATTTGTTTGTGTGTGTATGCGTGCTAAATGTATACTTTTTGGTATATTAGAAGCATATTTCGTTTTAAAAATGTTTAAAAAATAAGTATATATCTAAATTGAGTAATATTTTAATGAATTTCGGTGACCAATAATACAGTTTCTTGTTTAAAGGATTTGTGAAAATGTTTTTACGTGTAAACCTTAGACAGATGTCTTATGGAAATTTTAACTAGCTTTCAAAAAAGTTACACGTGCACTTGTTCTGCGTTAATTTTCTTCGTCTCTTGCTAAACATCTCATATAGCATAAAAGAATGAAAATAATTGAGAAACTGGATTAATCGGAATTACCTTATCTGCGTTTTGACGAACACGGGTTGAAATACATTTATTTTGGTTCTGAAAATACCTTTACATTCTTTAGTGGAAGTCTTCTTCAGTTCACCCATCATGATAGGTTTTAAAAACCATACTAATTTCATATATCGTTTAAAAAAAATTTTGCCACTTGTCCAGTTCCTGTGAAAGAAGATGAAATCTACTTTTATTATAATTTTCTTTAATTAATATAAAAATAAATAATAATTAAGTAGAATTTTATTTATCAAAATGGAAGTCAAAACACAGAAAGTGGTAAAAAAATTAACAATATTACTGATAAATACTCAGTCAAAATGCATATAATTTTTTATGCAATTCTGAACCATCGTACATATTGTTTATAAATTGATAATGTAAACAATGTCAAAAAAGTAGAAATAGTTTATTTTCCGAGGTTAAACACAAATGGATTACAATTCACATTTCATAATTAATATTAAATGTTATAAAGCGATTCCGTGATAACAAATTCTATTCCAAAATCTTCTAAACGAGTTCATCGCGTTTATGACATTTTTGGACAAACAATTAATGCTCGCTATTTCAGTACTTGTCTATTACAATACTATAAGCGCACCAGTATAAATCCCCCACTAAATATCATGATAATTAATATTAGTATTTATTTGAATGTGGTTCGTAAAAGTTTTAGCAGTTGAACCAAATAGTCAAGGAAATATAAAATTAATGCTTTGAATCTCTATAAATTTCCTACATAAAACAATTTACATGAATTTATAAATACTGTTTATTACCGAAAATTAATAGAATATGATAGAACAATAAATAAAAATACTAATTTATTTTGTTATAATTAAATTTTTATTGTTTAGCAAGGAATTATTCTAGCTAACCTAATTTTATTATCCACCTAATATTTAATATCGCTATAAATTTAAAAAAAATTGTCTAATAGAATAACATATGTAAATGGGACGATAAATTTAATGAGTTATTGTTCAAGGTTGCATAGAAGTTGTGCAGCCGACATTTCTGGTCCAGCGCAATGTACGCGAGACTACTAAAGGTAAAATTTAAAAATATAATATATATTATTACCTATTGTATGCATTGCAGTTTGATCTTCGGTAGTCAGCTTGTCATCTTACTCCGATGAAGATAATTCAAGGTTGAAACACGTCTGTTCGTGTGACTGACGATAGTTTTAATTAAGTTGTGCGACTCGCTGGGTACAACAAGATTGGTTGTATTTTGAAACTCGCAAAATTGATTTTAAAAATAGCTGCCAACACCCACGCAAAGAATAATTGTATAAAAGAACTGCTCGTATATGAATATGAATATATTGGTGTTTTATAAATCAACGATATCAATTTGAAACTAAGGCGAATTGTGTCTAACTTTAATTGGTCTGAAAAAACTTCTTGCAAGATGTTTTGGCTGAACATATAATGAAATTTAAATTAAAGTGATTAAAGAAATTAGTTTAAAAGATTATCTGTGGTAATTTTATGAATGATTGTGATTATTTGCCGAGGGTCTATGTCTGAAAAGTTCTCCTCACGGATAAATACAGACTTGCCACCTCTGTGCAATACCAAAAACATTTTGACGATTATTAATTGGCCAATCCTAAATGCTCAAACATCAAGATCGACACCAATGAAGTGAGACAGTCATTGACCGTTTGATTTAAAAATAATATCATCAACGAAGAAATAATTCTGTGAATAACTCTGTGTGCGTCACTCGTATCTTAGTGAAAAGGAAATAAATTTGGTCATTTTAATAGAAAAACCGGCATTTTTTAAACAAACAAGAAATAAATCCTGATTAAAAGTCAAGACAAACAAAGTCAAGATAAACATATTGCGAGTTATTTAAAATTAACATTAAATTTCACATACTGGTATCATATATATATATATATATATATATATATATATATATATATATATATATATATATATATATATATATATATATGCTTTAATCCGAGAAATCTCAGCAACAATTTCCAATCCTTCGTTTCTATGCCTACTGTATTTTCACTTTATTAAGGGGGGTCGCAACTAGTATGAATTTCAGTTTACATTCTATTTCTTTTTAGCGGTTTGTTCCAGGGTTATTAGTAGCGTTAATGCGTACGTGCCTGAGTTCGTGACTCTGGGCGTGTCGGGGTCATTCTTATTGTAATGCGGTATGATGCTTTGGATCTGGCCAGTCTTGTATTAATGGACTGAGTTTAGACCAAGTTTTCGCTTTTCTTAGTTACATTTTCGTCTTCTGGTGACAGGACAGTGTATGCGGATTTTAATATTAATAGCTCAGATTTTTATGCCATTTCTGTCACTCTTGATAGTGATAGTGATGTCGTTTGCACAGATTATTTTCTTCAGTTTGTAACCAATTTCATCGAATATAAGTTGAAGACGGTCTAATGGGTATTTGTACTTACCTGGATGCTATTGAATTATTGTTTGGTTATTTCATTCGGGGCCTGACGATTTTAATATAATATTGGTGAGAGTTTTTACTGTTTATGACGGTCCCTATTTTTTATATAAAGAGCTTCGTATATGTATAATAATTTTTCATACTTTGCTCATTTTAGCTCTCAGAAATTCGTCAAATTGGTTGTGTGCCCTGTTCAAATGTATAACATGAGATAGATTATATTCATGGCGATGGCTGGCCTTTTTAGATTAACTCGCGAAAGATTATTATATATATATATATATATATGTATATATATATATATATATATATATATATATATATAGCACTCAGCCTTACTGTTCATATTTTTTTACCAACACGAAATTTCAACTGACTAACTTCGAATTGCAAAACCACACAACAATTTACCGGCATTCTGGCAAGTCGGAATACTTAGTAGACCATCTTCAACAGAAATTCATTTAGTTTGGAGACAAACTGATGATGAATTGACTTTGCTACCTAATACAATTTGTATTTTATATTGACAAAATGCGTGGTTTGCACACATTTAAGCTTTTTAAATTTTGCTGCTAATCCTATGTATCCTATATTGAAAGTTTTGCTGTTTATTTTATGTGAGATTCTTTCTTATGCCTTTCAATAAAATACGGAAAGGATTATCGCTTCGCCATATCCAAACGTTAAAGAGATATTATGAAAATCGATAAAATGTAATAGTACTACGGCTAGTACGCACAAACATTTTTCTCTACATATTGATAATTTGGATTCATGATGTCTTGCATCAACGTAAGTAACCCGGTTATTATAATACTTTCACCAATTAGATCTCTAGAAATCACAATGTAATCAATTCTTCCGAAAATTAGACAAAAAAGCTTCAAAAGATCTAAATGAAATGGCGTATAGTAAATTTATTTTGAGTACATTTCAAAAAGTTTATCAGAAAACAGTTTTTTGTGATTTGTGTCCGAGTCAAAATAAGTGATTGATGTTTGCCTCAATTTTGCAAACTTGGTATAATTCAATCGAACACTAATCCTCTATCGCGTAATTTCTATTAAAAAACACGCTTATAAATAAAACAATAGAAATTCACTTTTCCTCCTGTGAATATATAAGCCTGTTTATACGTGTTTTTATGTGTGGTTTAAGGTTGACATTCGACATTGCAGATCCGCCTTTATAAATATACAACCTTGGTAGACAGGTCTTCAATATCAGATTTGTAAATAAGAACGAGATTATCGAGAAACGAAAACAATGATTAAGAATATGTTTTCTCCAGCGTTTAAAAAAAATTTTTATACATACTACAGCTTACCTGTTTTGAAATTTTGGTAAATAATACATTCTTAGATTGCAATGTATGGGATCGTCTCAGGTTTTCTTCCCTGATATCAATTTTTGTATATTTCGTCATCTATTTCATGGTCATTCATATACTAATTTTTGTTATGCGTATAGTAGCACATGTGTGGCAAACATTGCAAATTCCAGGATTTGTTTTCAAAGGAATTAGTGCTTGTTGAACTATTATTATTTTCATGACAATTAAATTCAATTGAGACGGTGGGCAGTACCATAGATCAAAAGTAGCTTTTCAGTTCCTACTTTCGTTTTAATCGGCATGTTTGTGTCTTTTCTTGCCTGCTGATGAATATTCTTCCGATTCAACATAGAGTGGACATCTTTTCACAAATTGTTTGTGTGTAAAATTCTGATATATGTTTAACTATTTTAGATTTAGTTGAAACTACACAAAACTAAAAATTCAGGTGTACTTCTCAATTTAACCACAGATAAAAATTACAAACAGTCATATGGCCTGATTTGTTAGGGATAAATAAATATTTTGTTCCCACTTTCAATAGAAAGCTGTCTCCATCTGCATCTATACCAAATTAATCAATTGAAGCCTCGTGCATATGGAAGTATATTTTAGTATATAAAAAAATACAAACACCTTTATATAATATCACGGGCATGTAATTCCCGGTTTCTACCGTCACAAATCATTCTGGTTTCTGGTGGATTAATATGTTTTTCTCTCATTCAAATATGTTCGAAAGGTGTGCTGCGCCTATCTTACATGCTTTTCTTACATAAATTGCTTGTCGTACATTTTACGTGAAATCGCAAAAATGTCATTTTCCGCACCTATCACTCTGCAAGCACTATACATTTTCTGGAGCAGGTTTCTCGCAAGATTGGGATAAAATGTGTGTTTATCAAATTTACCCCTCCCCTGGTTTATTTAAATTTAATCTCACTTAGTTTTTCGTCGACCTCCGGAAATTGCTAACGAAAAAGTAATCGCACAGAACTGTCTGATTCACTGTAGTTAATTATTCATTCCCGATCGTAATTTCATTTTGACATTCTGGCTAAATTGATTTTAATTTATGTAGACCAGCATTCGTTGCGTGCGCGGAAATAAAACTTATTTAAATCAAGGTTGCGATCTGGACAATAAACACTTGTCTCATTATAAATATACACTTATCAGTATTAATAAAGCATTTTACATTGCACAAAAGTAATCTCTTCCAGTAAACCGGTTGCGTCCTTACTGTGAATATTTCAAGTTGTATTTTAACTATACCCGAGTTCGAGCCCTGTCCTTGGGAAATTTTGGACAATATGTGAAGTGTTCTCAAGAAAGACGAAATCGATCTACTTGTTGAATTACATTTTCTACATTAAAGAATTCATTGTTATGCTAAAAATGGATGAAAATACATTGGTTCCTATATCAAAATAGCGACCTCAATTTCAATAATAGATTTTATTGTGTTAAATCTCTTCACTTTAAAAATTATTTGTCATATTCTTTTGTAAACATTGATTGTTATTGTCGAAAATGCTTAAAATATTGTTGAGCTTAAAAATATACGTAAACCTTACGAATAAATTTTTTGGTGATTATACAATAAATAACACGCAATCTTGTAATAAACATCATTTAAATTTGTAACCGATACAATGTCAAAGAAGTAAAAATTTATTCTAACTGATCTGTTTAAATATTCTTTTCTGCCAAACAAAATCCACATTTAGCAGAATGAATTAAATACAGTATTCCGTAATATATAGGCGAATGTATTTTACTTGAATAATATTGATATTTTTTGATATTTTCGCTCACGTAAAAATTAAATAATAATATTTGATTATGATTATTTGTATTCGGCTGATAATGAAATCATTTGAAATCGAAATTGCCAATTCCCCATTCAAATTTATAAGGCAATAAACTACTTGTTGATGTCAAGGTAGACGAAATTTAAGCTCGTTTCAAACTCATTAAAGTTGTCATACAGTTTAACGTATAATACTTCTTCATTAAGGCCGTATTTCACATACGTCGGTCGTAAATATTTAGAAAAACTTTTCGGTTTATATTTTTTTAAATGTTTCTATTAGAAGTCAAAACATGAATAGTAAATGCTAAAAAACTGACTGAATCTGAAAATAATCACGAGCAATACGATTTCCACGTGAATAGTTTCATGGAAAATTACATTCTCTTCTACTTTGTTGAAATAATCACGTTTAGCAACCGCCGTTGTCATATTTATTTTACAGTTATTGAATTTATTGTTTTCAATAAATTGTGCTGAATTATTTTCGTATTGCTAAACTCCACAACGTTTAAAATATAGTCTATTCAAAGTTATTAATAATTTTTTGCTGCACCTTATTTGTACAGGTGTTTGCGTTAACAATTATAATTCAAATGCAATCGCAACTGAACTTCCAGAGGCCGCTTTAATTGAAGAATTACGGTCGCCTACCAATGCATCTCAACGCAGACGCATGTCTAACTAAGCGTTATCTTTTGGATTGTTTACATGACAATATAACACAATGACAATTGATCGTTAACTTTTCTTCTTATATTAGTAGATTTCAGTTTATTTTCGTTTATATGTGATAGGTGTGTAAACGTTTCCGTGTTATTTGGAATAATAACAGAATAGCTTGTTAGCGCTATTTATGCGAGATGTTTTTTTAACAATATCGCCGATATTTTTCTCTAATCCAAAGCTAGATAAAGAAATAAACTACTAATTAAATTATTTACCTAAGCCGTATTATCTAACATATGTGAAGCGCTCATGATAACGCAAAAAAATCAAATTTGAAGCGGAAAGTAAAATCCAAATGTAAATTAATTATCACAGTTTAAACTGTCAATGTGACATATTTTAAGAACTGTAATTATAAGTAAACTGCGTAAATGCCATTAAAAAAAATCTCGGGAAGTAACGTATGAACAAGAAAGGAAAATAACAATATATTTTAAAAACAACGCAGAGAAGCATTGCTTTATCTATTTCAAACTTAAAATAATACAATGGTTACATGAAACTAATTTTTTTAAATAAAAGATATATATAAGATTTAAACGACAGAATAAATAAATTGGCTATATATATATATATATATATATAGTCTGTTTTCTGACAGTATTAAAGTGATATGAACATTACCATAGAAACTAAACATCGATTTATGAAGGAAAAACTATTCATCGACTGGAACTGTTTCGTGCTTATTGAAAAGTCGTAATTTTCATTGCCAGGATTGGAACCCGGGCATATTGGCCAAGGCGTACTGCACGCCGTCAAAGCGCGCATAGGCCGAACAATATCAGCTATTTCTATTTCTATGTTAATTTATATATTGGATGGCCTTTTTTCAGGTCCCATTATTTTGATATCTTGGCGACCAGTCATTTTATACAAGACAACATTCTACTTGAAGAAATGATATTGAATTAGGTTTCTACAGTGGGATTTGAAATAAATTTCTGTGGCACGATTTTGAATATATATAAATTTTTTTTGATTATAAGCTTCATGTTGCGAAGGCAATTTATCAATTAGAGGCACATATTACTTTGTGTTTTACACACACACATCCGAAAGATCTGAATTTGACCTTGCATTCAGCACTCAAGTTTATGATTGCAGAGGGACTCGTTAAAGGGGTACGTAAAACGCTATAAGACGACTAATTTGTTTGCCAATTTAGAGGTATATTTCTTTTATAGCCAAGTTTGCATACCTGAAATAATCACCAATCTTATTGTTCATTACCAGTCATACAGCATGGCAAAACTACAATTAGTCTCACACACTGACGCGTTTTGACCTTCCATGATGGCAAACTGACTAGCAAGGAACAATTCTTTAAATCAAGTTTGCGAGCTTGAAATAAACACCAATCCCATTGTTTTTAACCAGTCGTCGCAAACTTGATTTAAAGAATTGTTACCACCACCCGCGCAATCAATTAATGTTTTATTGTATTGCTTATATGTTTATATGTGGCGAAAGCTGCAAACAGTTAATGTTCGTGACTGCATAGAAATTGTGCAGCCGACATTTCCAGTCAAGTTTAATGTATGCAAGACTGCTAGAGGTGAGAGCCCCATATCTAATTTTGCTTTCCATATATATATGCATTTCGGTTTCATCCTCGACAGTCAGTTTGCCGTCGTACTCTGATGATGATCATGGAAGGTCGAAACGCGTCAGTGCGTTGCGGCTGGCGGTAGTTTTGTTATGTTGTTCGACGACTGATTAAAAACAATGGGATTGGTGTTTACTTCAAGCTCGCAAACTTGATTTAAAGAATTGTTACCACCAACCGCGCAATCAATTATTATTTATTGTATAGCAAGGAACAAATTGGAATGTATATATATAGAAAGCGAAATTTGACATGCAGCTCTCACTACCAGCAGTGTTGCATACATTGCACTTGACCAGGAATGCCGGCTCCAAAATTTAGTTGCACTGACGAAAATTATCTTTCTGCAGATTTTGACACAATTATGAAAATTGTATAAATATAAAACATTCGATTGAGAGAGTGGTGATAACAATTATTTAAATCAAATTTGCAAGCTTGAAACAAACTTCATTTCAATTATATTTCATCAGTCCTCCAACGAAGCAAAGCTACACTTTAAATCAAGTTTGCGAGCTTGAAGTAACAACAAATCACACTGTATTTAACTAGTCGTCGGACAAAATAGCAAAACAATTGCCAGTCACACGCACTTATATTTTGTCCCCGACTGGTTGGATACAATGGGATTGGTGCTTATTTCAACATCGCAAACTTCATTTTGGGAATTGTTACCACCATCTGAACAATAAATTATTGTTTCATTGTAAGGCAAAACTACTGTTCGACACACATACTGACGCGTTTCGACCTTCCATGATGGTCATCAGAACATAACAGAAAACTAACTAGCGCTGATCAAACCGCAACAGGTAACGAAATATTTATTTTAAAAATTGAAAACAAATTCACTGGTGTAAATGTAATTCCTTTTAAAACACTTTAGAAAGACGTACTGAAAATGCGATAGTTTAACACAACAATTTATTGAACTTGGTGCACAATATTATCGAAAATTATCTATCAATAGTTTATTTGTTACTTGCTCTATGTAAACTATGCTCAGATTAGATTTTTGCTCCGTGTTATCTCTAATAATGTTATAAGTAATTATTTTATATTTGTTTTTTGTAAACAGTGCTCATATTTGTTTGTTACAAAATATTATTTAAACGTAGATATTAATGTATCTACCTATTTGCTGTTTTAAATTATGCTCACACTAGGTTAATTCAAATTTTTATTGAAAATTATCGTTTAAATTGTTTCTTTCCTATTTGCTTTTTGCAAACTACGTTCAGATTAATTTGTCCATAATGTTATTGAAATTATCTATTTAAGAGTTTCTTTTCTACTTGCTATTTGTCAATTATGAAACCTCCTTCTGAAATAAAACTTAAATTGATCAGTTATACATAATAAATTATATATCTATAATCAATTCTTAGCTCAAAGAAAGGTTTGTGAGACGCTTGCTCCTTGATATTAGTCAACTTAACGCATCGTAAATATTTCAAGAATATTCATATAGCAATATTTTTATAACTTGAATCCAGGCTGAACTCTGGAGTAATTTCGCATGACAATTTTTAAAATTCTGAATGACGAAATGCGTAAATCAGACCTGTCGACCGGCATATTATTCGCTTAGATTAACCTATAAATATATCAAGTATAACATATTGGATAAGAATTCTGAGAAAATATGGAATCCTGTTATGCAAAAGAAGGTTTAATATAATACTAATTCGTCAAAGATGATTTATTTATACATTGTTTAAATCAAGTTTGCGTGCTCCAGATAAACACCAGTCCGATGTATATAACAGGTAATAAAACATGGCAACCTAAGATTAATCACAAAAAGTGACATATTCAGACCTTCTATGATCATCATTTTAGCACAATGGCAAACATAACTTGGATGTTCAAACAGAAATTCATATGTACGGTATGGATAATCACATTTGCGGCTCCAAACTTTAGTAGGCAGGACATTGTATTTAAACGCGATCAAGATCATAACATTTTCACAGAATTAGCCATATGTTATTTAATGAAACCAACAGTGACTGGCGAGAGGTTACTGAATTTATCCAAATACAGTTTTCGAGCTTTTGTTAGAACTCTACGACATGGAATCTAAATAGTTGCACAAATTAATTCAAATGACTTCAATCATCAGAAGAGTGCAACTACAAAAAGACTAACAGTGATTAAACTTAAATTCAACTGTAAAATATGAAAAAGCAAATATGCGGCACTTTTGCCTCGGTGGTTTGTACATATTGTATTTGAATTTTAATGTCAGATGCATAATTTATAAGTGGTCAAGAAAATAAATAAATGCAGCTGGTCAAATACAATGCGAACGATTTATATCTTAAGATCGCACTCTTGATTTAAAGAACAGTTATCTCTATCCGTGGAATCAGAGATTGTGTAATTGTATAACTTTTACGCAAGCTACTAAAGCTGCAAAAATAGTATGGTCCTAATTGCGTAACACATTTGCAGCCACGATATCGCCAAGTACAAAGCGTGCCAGGCCACATTAGTTTCGTATCTGCCTATGTAATTTTACATACCTAAAATAAGAAATTTTATTGTAAATTAGTTTGCCGTCGTGTTTTTATCGTGATCACGGAGGTTCTAAACGTGTCAGAGTTTTTGAATGTCGGTAATTCTATTTTGGGGTGAGAAATCATAGTTTCAATGGGTTTGTAGTTTGTAATCAACATTAGCAGTAGAAGAAAAATTCAACTAAATAGCTTTATCGTTTATACAAAAAGATATGTTTTTCAGTAAGAAATAAGAAAAGGGGTTTTGATTTGACGAAAACAATTATTTATTGTCGATACGCAAAAATTACATAAAATGGAGTGAAATAAGGAGACGTTTTGTCGTACAACTGCAACACTTCAAATAAAAAATGATTTTTTTGAATATGTAAAGAATATGAAACTCCGTAATATTCAACGCTTGTAAATATGTAAGTTTTTAAAGAACTTTGGATACGCGGGCGATGAGAACATTTACTAGAATCATAGTAGCGATCTTGATAGAGACACCTGACCCATTAAGTATCTATAACTATCAGTATAAAATAAGAATTATATAGTCTAGAACAGGCAATTCATCCAGTAAATCGGTTTCGTTCTTATTGGATACTCATCATGTACAGGCTAGAATTTTGCGCTGACAGGGTTCGATCTTGGGAGCTTCTGCTTCGGAATATGGTGCTCTAACCACTAAGCCAATCTGCACCCTACACACTATTTTTTAGTTTTATAGTAACTAAATGGATGACATATGAGCTCCACCAAATGAAGAAAACAATAACCAAGTTACACTAGTTAGTATAAAACTAAAAATTGTGTGGAGTTTAGTGTGCAGCTGAGTGGCGCAGTGCTTAGAGCACCAGATTCTGAAGCAAATGTGCCCAGGTTCGAGTCTTGTCCGCAGCAAATTCTGTCTAGTGTGTGATGAGTTTCGAATAAGTACGAAAACGGTCATCTAAAGCATACATTTCTTAGTTTATACTGATAAATGTAGGTACGTAATGGGTCAGGTTTTTATATCAAGGTTGATTATAGTAAATGTAAATTGTGTTCTCTCATCCGCTTTATTTCACATTTCTGTTCGAATTACTTCTTGGACATATTGGTATGTCCATTTAACAAGATTCTAGTAAAGATCTACCTCAAGTATTGAGCAAAATGTATTTTCCCTTCACATTTAAGCGGTTTCTTTTGAAATGATTTCATGATATTTGCAAAAATTTTAGTACTATTATGGATATGTTCTGTAAATAAATACAAAAGTATATTTGATGATAATTTAAAAAACTATACCTATTGCTATAAGTAAACGAATATTGGTCGAAAGAGCTGTGATAGAAGTTGGTTAAATCTAATTTGAGATCTTGATTTAAACACCAGCCCCATTATATGTAAAAAACTGTCGGTATAAACTAAGCAATTTATGAAATAGAACAGGAAATTCATCCAGAAAACCGATTTCGTTTTTATTCGTAACTCTTCAGGTACTGTTCGAACCTGGTCACTTCTGCGTTGAAACCTGCTCTACCCACCAAGCCACCCATTTTTGAGTCAGGATTATTTATCGTTAAAGACTGTGCAATTATACACATACGTTAGTGAAAAGGAATAGTAAAATGCCTCTCAATGCCACTGTCTTATGAATTATGTGCAAAAGATTCCAATCGGACTTTTCTGTAAATAGTGATTCGCATTAATTTGGTTTTAATTAATTGCTAAAATAAATAGTGACGAACTATTGTACATTTGTGAATAACTTAATAATATTTATGTTTGGTTTTAACGATCACGCATAACTAAAAGTCATTAAACACCTTGCAGTTTGTGAAATATTACCTATATATAAGTCACTTATAATACTAATTTTATATTTAATGAAAGTAATTTATTCATTCTATGTTAAATATCTACGATGACGTTGAATACATTGCCAATTTTGGCATTTAACAATTAGTGCCTTATAAAGTTAGCTTAAAATTCATACCCTTCGTTCGCGTTAGTAACCAATTTCGTCTAAGCTAAGATAATTAAGCATAAATATTTTATCGTTTTTCCGAAATATTCTATTAAATTCACTTAAATGATATTCAAACAGTTCAAAGACGACCCCGTAATTCGTTTTTAATGAAGAAAGTAACAACAACATGAAAATGCAGGCCATCTTAACTTTAATCACGTTTAAAATAGTGAAACTGAAATCTGTTAATCAGTGAAGTAATTATCCTAAATGAGGTTCTAAATAAGAAAATAGATTAAAAATTGAATAGTCAGCAGACATTTCCTGAATTGATAACATCAATTTGGTGCACACCCGAATACTTCTTTAATTTGCGTATTCACAACAAAGTCGAATCTTCATCATTTTACACAAGAATTAAACCTTGAAGCTTCCCGTTTTAAACCTCGTTATTATATGGTTCCAAGAAGTAACCAATTTCAGTCCTGACTAAGAGATTGAGACAAGCAATAAATCATACGTAGCGTGACTAAACAAAAACTAAATGATTTGCAAATTGGTTAGAACTGGCGTCGACAAAACTACAAATTTTATTAAAATTATGGTTGATGGCCGATTGGCACGCAAAAGTAAATCTTAGTAAATAGAATTTTAGGGCAGCATTACTGCTTTCATTAACTTTATTTGGAATAATTAATGAATAGTCAAAATTTATATTAGTGAAGATTGTAAAAATGAAATGTAACGAAAAGCTATTTTCATTTAGTAGCATAGCATTACTTCCGCCAATATGACAAACTGTAGTGTTTCGGCCTATATTGATTATTAACAGATCGAAATGAAATACGACTACCAGGGAGCTTTCAGTAATTATTCTATGTAAATTTATATCTATAATTTACTTCGAAGTGACATATTCTGCTTGGGATATCAAAATGTTGATTCATGGCCTATTGGAGCCTGCGAAAACTCGCGGTGTTTGAATTGCATTAATTTATACAATTTCGAATATTATTATTGTTAAATTGACGTATTTTTTGTAGCCACTTCTTTTTTAGCTTGTCGGCAGACTGTTTGAGCGATCAATTATCCTTTTCCAATAAATTGGCAGGTTTTGCGTGATCACTTTATAACATTAGGAATTCTAAAATTTGAAAACTAATCCTGTACATAATTATTTTTTAGGACAAATCTTTATTCATTTCAGTAGACTTTTATTTGATTTACAATGTTTTTGTGGGCTATAATTGTTCCATCACAATATTCTTTGAGTGTGAGTTGGATGATCAAGTAACACAGAGCAGACTTTTGTCTATTAACCGAAGAAAAGCCTTAGAGCATTAGAAAAATGTTCAATCGAAGGACTATTGTATTAAAATTAAACGAACTTTAGTTGCGAGGGCGATGATTACATTTATTACAAGGTTGCGAACTTGAAATAAACACCACGTCCATTAAGTACATACATTTATCTAGGATAGATTAATAATTATATAGTTTCGAAAAGGCAACTCATCAAAGAGGTCCCATTAGGGGCAAAACCGGTCTACTGGATGAATTTCCTTTTCTACACTATACAATTCTTAGTCTATCGTTACAAATGTATTTAATTTATGGGTCTACTGTTTATATCATGTTCGTAACCTTGATTATAATAAATGTTATCCCCGCCCGCGCTGCCAAAGTGCGTTTAGTTGTATAAATGATCATTTCAATACAACATCCTCATCTAGTGTGGTGTGTGTTCAGTAATGAAAGATTGTGAATGGTGAGTTAGAATTTTGGGTCTAAATGGATGCCATATGAGCTCCACCTAAAGGATAAATAGACTAACCAAATTACATTTGTTATTAAATGACTAAAAATTGGGTGTAGTATGCGGCCGTGTAGCGCAGTGGTTAGAACTCCAGATTCCAAAGCAGAAGTGCCCAGATTCGAGCCCTGCCAGTGGACATTTCTGGATAAATATTTGCCAAGTCCGCGGCAAATTCTGGCCTGCACGTGATGAGTTCCCAATAAGGACGAAACCGGTCTACTGGATGAGTTTCCGTGTCTACACTATACAATTCTTAGTTTATCCTGACAAATGTATGCACTTAATGGGTCTGGTGTTTATATCAAGTTCGCAACCTTGATTAAAATAAATCGGATCAAAAGACTGAACGCTACGTGAACTGAAATGATTAAAAAGCTCATTAGAATAACACTTGAAAAATAAATGAAATGCTTCACAATTGATTTTGACATATTTTTTAGCCAAGCGAAACACCTACCTTATTTTATCACTTTAAAATTTAATTGTTAATGCAAGTGTCATAATCAAATTTAATAAAAGGGACTATTCTAATCTTCCGTGGTTGAATCTGAAAATACGAGGAGAATTAATCGTAGAATTCCAAAGAGCGAAATTATTCACAATTACCACTAAAATCCTTATTCAGTATATCACAAATTTAGATACCTACGTCTACCTTATAAACTCCTGTCATGAAGCTCGTATTCAAAATAATAACGAATCGATGCGTATTCCAGGAACTTTTATCGATTGTGGCTCATCCTAGACTCTGGCGATTAAATTGACATCATATAACATAGTGATGGAGCCATTCTTGAGATAAAATGTTTCCCTGAGTTATGGAAAATCAAAACCTTATCGTTGCAAAACATTAATTAGTGTAAATACGTTAATGATGAGTGCAAAATGTGTAAACATTTTGCTAAGCAGATGTAATATTTGCAACAAAAAATAAGCCGGAAAGTTTCGCATGAAACGTAATAAGAATATCGGAATAACTACTTAAATTTGAATGTCGAGGAGAAACTGAGCAATCAGAGCAAAAGTCACTATGAAACAACAACCTGAAGAGTGTTTAGGGAGATAAAATTAAAACGCGCAAAATTTACAGTAGACAACGAAAATGGGTTTTCGATAATGTGTCATTTAGGAAAGAAGAACCAATTTTAACAGTGAATAATGAAGGCAATTTCTATGACGATGAAAATTAATAGTCTCTCTCAACGACAGAGCTTGTTGCTAGATATGAATTGCAAATGCCCTTAAAATATAAAAAAAAATTTTAACAACAGACTCTATTAACATATTAGACATATTTTGATAAAACTGGTCTAACACAATTAGGAACTTCATCAACGTCGGAGCATATATCCAAAACAGGGTTGAATTATATACATATATATATATATATATATATATATATATATATATGTATATATGTATATATATATATATATATACATTATAAACTCCACCTTATATAGAAAGCTAAGTCAAAAAACAAGCTTCCAATCGCTATGTATGAATGCATACCGAACTGGGTTACGTAAACTATCCTACACCAGTCGTCAATGCCATATATAATACTCTTATAATTAGCCACCAACATCGCCAACCATTCTGCGGAAAGAGGGCAAATTAAAGTATAAACATCTTCGCAAACTTCAGTTCAGGTTTAATTTACATGGCACGAAACTGCGTAGTTAAAAGAACGAGTATTACTGCAATCTACATAGCTTGTGTTTTGTAACAAGGGTTTTAAACGCACGTAATAAAGACTACAGAATAAAAGTTCATAATGTGTATAGAAATTGGAATAGAAAATATATGTGTTAAATGTTATTAGGTCTCAGAATTTACATAACAGCATGCTAACATACGACAACAAACTTACATATGATTAACTCCAAAATGATTAATAAACATGCTTAAAATTAGTTAAGAATACCTAAAATAAGACTGTACCTAATTTACCCAATCAAAAGGAAACCCATGAAGGATTTTGACAATATAGGTCCGCGAATTTACCATATAAATTCGACAGGTTTCCGTCTAATTCGAAGCACGTCTAATCATTGCAGAATTTTCCGCGACCATCGCTCGAACAAGGGAACATATTAAAATGAGTTTTAAAATCTTGTGATGTGCCAATCATAGTTTTTATCGAAAAATGTTTTTTGTTAAAACATCTTTCAGTTGGAGCCTATAGACTGTCTGTTTAAACATAAGGTCTATGTATCTTTTCTGGATCGGTTTTTGTTTAACTGACCCAAAGCCACCTAGGAAGTTCTTATGGTAGAAATGTGTCCACATTATGTTAAAAGCATAAAATAAGTATTGCATAATATAGCAAAGGTAATTTGTTAAACAAACGGGTTTTATCCTTATGGGAAGCTCGTGGAGTCATCGGTAATATTTCCACGACTAGTGCTTAAACTAGGCATATCCACCAAGGAAGCTTGGACCACTAAACCGAACTAACCTTGCCGCCTACTACCAACTTTTTGCAGATTATAGACCAAATGTTCTTTGTGGTTATTTTTTCCTTCTGTCGAATAATCTTGGAAATTGGTATATGTGTAGGCATTTGTTAGTTTATGTTATGCTTGAACAATTTGAAAGCAACCGTTTTATAACCGGATAAGAATTACCTAATTATTTAACATGGAAATAAACTTTAATTTACCATCAGAGTGTAATCTTTGGTATTAAAAAGAGTAATGGTTTCCATTTATATCCAGGGTCCGTTTGATGCCTTTTATTCGATTTTAAAGCATCAAATTCAATCTCAGACTATTCCAAATAATCAGTGGAATGTAAGCAAAATTATAGAGATGAAATCAGCTAATACTTAAACGCTACACCAACCAATTAACTATTTTCTGTTGAATTTGTTACTTCTTAATTACGGACAGCAAGTATGGATATTTTGCATAATTAAATTGGGCAGAAAAGGATTATGTTTTATGTCAGGCATGGTAAAATGTCTTAGCATAATCAGACATGAAGGCCTTAAAATAGGCTTTCCATAAATTAGACGTCGATTATTTGTGTTACAATATTTTGTCAAAATTTTTGTGACATTATAAATGGATTACTTGACGCAGCGCAATTCCAAATCTAAACGGGTTACAATTTCAACTTATTTTATGTCGCTTGAATTAAAAAATAACTACAGATAATTTCCTTTCCGTAGATTGGTTCAACTTAACTTCCAGTTAGATAAAAGTTTCGAACAATTTTTTTCACTATATTCTTGTACTTTCACAGTGCTTTCACAATGAGTTGGATTTTTACATCTTTGGCTTGTTAAAAAGGAAAGTTCTCCAACACATTTATTTTGTAAAAATAGATTCACGGCACGCACAGTGGCAAATAAATCTGATCTAAGTATTAGCACGTTTAACATCGACTAGTCACTTATATTATGGTCTGAAGCTTTATTTTAGAATATATGCTTCATATTTAGGCAATCATTCATTCAACTGGCGGTGCGAATAAAGTCAAGTATCAGATTCGCTGGTTTATTCAAATAAAAAATCCATATTTTCAAACCAGTTACTCAATTCAACTGGTCTAAGAAATAGTGTACGGTTGACTGGGGAATTTTGTATTTTTGGTTAAAAAGCTTTAAAAATGAGTCTCTATTGTTCCTCAAATATGTTTACTGATTGAATTAATCTTTTTAAACTAAGCGCTATCATTACTTGCATATTAAATAGCAAATTACTCTATATAAATTGACAAACATTTTAACGGCCTGACGACGTGGAGATAACGCATGTCACACCCCGAGTCCAATAGCGTGTACGTGAGACCATTAAGTGTACGAGATGTTACCTTCCTGTTTTACTCCGATAATGACTATGGAATATCGAAATGTGTCAGCACACCTAACCGACCTTAGTATTGCATTATTTTGCATACGTCTGTTAATATTATATCGCTGTCTATGTAAAGTTCGCAACATGTATGCAAATAAGTTGACCACAACTCGCTTAATTCACTATTTATTTTCCGATAAATAAATTTCATTCAAAGCAAGGCTGTTTAATTGTCTACGTGTGCGTGCATGTTTATTTATATTATTGTGCGGGCGTGTTTTAAGGTGGACATGCGATATTGTGTATTATATTTCCAATGATTTTTATCGATTTAATTGTAATCAACATTACACATACACAAAGAGGCGACCTGTATGAGCTGCTCACCTGTACATTTTTTTTAAGTATTCCACATCTGTGGCACAAAGACCATTGCGTTTGCCATGTTGACGCTGCTAGACCGATTTATTTGGCCGTAGCGCTCCAACACTCGTCTGCCATATGATTAGAAATGGCAGTCACTTGCACGCGCGATTTGAAATGCTAGAAAGACTAGTTTTAAAAATTTTGTTGGTGTTTATCTTACATTTGAAAACTTCGTACAAATCACATACAAATTTAATTTTATTTCTTATATGGAAATTCATTTATTGGTGAATTATCGGAGGCTAACCGAATATCTGCTAAAAACGTATTAAACAATGGTCAAATGCACCATCAATTTAAATTTCATGCATATATTAGATAATTAAATTTCATCATCAGAACAATTTGCCATTTGTTCAAATTCATTAATTTTATTGACTATATTACGAGTTTTTCGGCTAAATACAGACAATGCGAAACATTACGAACAATTGAGTGGGGGTCGGGCAAAAATATCGCAACTCTCATTGCTATTTGGTGTTGGGCAAGGAATATTTTATTTTATGTTGCTCAGTTTGCTCAGAATAAATCAATAGGCCATATCCAACTTTATAGCCCATTGGAATTTCGAACATTCGTACAGTAAATGCCAATGGAGTTTGTCGTGTTCAGCCTGTGATACTTTTTTTAAATTTCCATGCATGTTGCACAGACATATGCTTCGTTGTAATGTATTGTCATTCATTTATTATCGATTTACGTGCTCCATTTTTATGCTGGAATTATAATTTTGTTGTTACGTCTTATCACAATAATTACATTTAACATCACATCTCCAGGTGATCATTAGTATGCACAGCTTGTGCAGGTTGGGTGATTTCTGGGTAGATTATTGATACGAATGCAGCACTAACGAGGATACATGTTTTGTAGAGCCTGGTGAAGTATTGCTCCGACTAAAATAATAAAACAACATGAATTGTACAGCTTCGCGGGTGTAGGAGACAGAATCAATTTCTCCCTGGCAGTTACCCTAATATTAGAATCAAGACAGTGTAGCAGGTGAGCGACATATATTCTCTTTTGCATTTCTGCAGAATAACGTATTTCTGACATAATAATTCAGACTAATGTTACTATGCCATGCGGCCTTTTGTCAGTCTAATACAATTTTATTTACGAAAACGATGGACTCAAGTTTCTATTCGAAGAGAAGTCTCCAAAAAAACATAATTTAATTTTACTCTGTACAATTGAAATCGATGTTGCTCCGGAGTACACGCAAATTCTGACTATTCCTGATTTTTGCACATATCCACTGACCCTGAGGTAATAGATGACTTGCGCATGTATGTAATGCAGCGTTTAGTTAATAGCAACAAAATATGATACTAAATTCTTTCCTAATAAGTACATTAAATATTGCTTGCACTTAACGAATTTATGTCTGACTTAGAATTATAACGAATGCATAATATCAGATGGAATTTGGATTACAAGCGTAATTGCGCCATAAATGAAACCCTCGCAAAAACAAAGCTGGTACACAATTTAAAAATTTCTCCATTTGTTCTACTCGGATGCCAATTCAAAGCAATTACTTCTGTGCGCATATAATAGCCAAAATTTTTCTGGCTACATCCAATGTCTGTTCAATGACGTCAAAAATATCTGGGTAGGGAAAATGCATTTGTAATCATATGCAATGTCTTGTTATTTCGACAGTAAACATAAATTATAACATTTCGCTATTGAAATTTAACTAAATGTCAGAGCGTTATAGAAAATGCTTTTTTTGTAAATATGGCACATTATGGATGGGTAGTTCGATATTCTATTCGAAATTGTAACAGGCAGTGTCCAACGTGAAAAAATTGGCTAAACTGCATGAATTATTAAAAAGTTGGAAATGGTCCCACTAGTTGCCGTCGTGGACAATATGGATTACTGAAACAAATTTTAATTTTTTCAGTTACCAAGGAACACCTGTATATTTGAAAGAAAATGCTCTAAATTTAGAATTTCATTCACAAACTTATGCATTGTCGTGGTTAACAACAATATATTTTTTAATTATGAAATTTTCCATAATAACATGAAAAAATATCACAATAGCACATGCAATGGTTTTCTAATTAGTATCACAGATCGTGAATAAACATTTCGTACATCGGTTCGAAATCATTGGACGCGTGGATTTAGCTGATACAATAGCTTTGCAGTAATCGATTATTATTATTATAACGGTGGGGTTTTTCTATCTATATATGACATGTACGCAGCCAATAATTGTTTAAAAGGATATATATATATATATATATATATATATATATATATATATATATACATTAATCGTCATATTGTTCCATATGGGGGATCAACAACTTCTAGAAAAATGTTATCGATTATTATTAAATTGTCTAATAAGAGGTCATTCGTTTCTTGGATGGCTTTGATAATGGTGATGATGATGATGATTTAAAAACAAAATACCAATTCTCTCTACAACTGTGGTGTGTATTGAATGGTAGGACCAGGTTTGTAAATGTATTGCGTTTTCTGTCTTATATGACCTTTAATTTGTGTATAATAAAAAATGTCAGTAAAATTGAAAATTATGAAAAATAATGCGAGATCAGTTCAACATCGTTATCCACGATGACTCACTTGCAATGAAGTCTTGTCTAAAAGTCATAAAATAGTAATTATTTGTGCTAATATTTTAGTTTTGGTATGTCTTTCATGTTGTTGGACAAAATGATTGGATTCAAATAACGGTAAAATACAATCCTGTTTTTCATGGATGTCTCCATTTAGGAAGAAAAGTTATTATAATGAGAACTGTATATGAAAACTGATACAGCCCTTGCATTTTCGTCAGAAGATCGCTTTGTTATTCGAAAGAGTTGACCTCGAAGTTTCAACTCAAGACAAGCCAAGCTAAGTATCATAATTTTGTAAATAAAACTAAGAAACTGAATGCCATACACATCTACATGACTTCAAAACAAATACTAACTCATTCAGATCCCAACCAATTCAATTTATGCTAGATAGGAGGAGATAGAATTAAGGCTACATTCCTTCATTAGCATTATCGCCCAGGTCTGAATTTAATTTAAAAGATTTATTCTAATTCAAATATTGGCATAACATATTTGTTGAAGTGAAATTCAATAATTGCATGATGTTTGTCCATTTAAGGTACATCGTGTATAGCTAACTGGACCAGGTGTTTTAAAGCGAAAACCAAAATGAGCCATCTAAAGAAAGGTTTACTGAACTGGTATAACAGGAAATTAACCTGCAAAATAGAATTGAAAACGTAAATTTTAATTGCATATCAAATGGAAATCTTCTGTCAAAAAAATGTTGTCGTGTTTTTATGAAAGATACTGATACTCATTCAAAATATGATAAAAAACTACTAGGTCCGAGACCCTATTATAATTCAATTGTTTTGCTAAATTATACAGCTTAATGTTAAAAATTAATAAAATAATAAAATTAATATAAAAGAGCGGTAATCTATCTCATACTCAGGTAAAGTTGTGCGTGTGTCTAATTATGAGAGATCTTGGACGTGTAGATATAACATTGATTGAGAATTGGACGCGGCGAAAATCTACCTACATTTGAATCTACCCACGTTAGCATAAAACTAACTGTGGCCATGCCGCGCGCTCATTCATTGTTTATAAAACATTATTTTTCCAGTTTAACACACGTTTACCTCTGTCACTGCGATATCGATGGGTTCCAGTAAAGAAATCTTAAATCAAGATACTATTCTTCAATAGCCAAATGTCTGTCATATCTAAATATATCTGTGACTCTTCGCCAAAAGAAATTGTGGATTTCGAAATGTTGTTCTAAAATTGCAAAACAGCCTGCCATAAGTTAATTTTCTGGCAAAATGTCTTATTTGCTGGACTGTAAATCAAATGTTCTCAGACTTTAAATTCCCACAAGGCCTATTCTGACCACCTATAATGAGTGTTCAATGATCACTAAATTATACACAAACGCGGATTTCTTGTATAAACTTAAACAATTTTTATTTGTACAACAAAATATTTATGCCAATTTAATCAATTTTAAGTCAAAAACACAGAAGCCAAGGTCCATGTTAAATTATCCAATGTATTACTTCTTAAGTCGGATATATAGATAAAAACAAGGATCCACTTGAAGAGAAGTCGAGCTGAATTAAAAAAGTTTGCAGGAACTTACAGTAATGCAAGTTATACGACCATTCGCATGTTTATTTGTTGACATATTAATCAATTAATTGAGATAATTCACTTGCTAAATAATGGAGCGGGAATTCAGGCAACAACGGCTGAGCTCTAAATGGGGATAAAATAGCTAATGTATGCGACCTTAATATATTATTTTGCACAGTTTTTAATTCATTTCACAATAAAATTTTATAACTTAACTCGCGTGGCCAGACCTATACGGAAGAATGTTTGTATAACTGTAACTGAGCTTGGATTGATAATTTGATTTTAAATTCGGAAGCGCACTCTTTAAGTGTCCACCTGAAATTACGTCTTGTCTAAAATTTCAAATCTGCATGCTATGCAAAGCATCGTTTCCCATGTAAAGCACAGTACCAATCCAAAGTTTATAAAATGCAAACTTTTATCAATTTGCAAAATTCAACACCTGTTTGAAAAAGGTAGGAAAAAAAATCGAGATTCGTTCTAATTAGATATGAAAATCTTTTGTCAAATACAAACTTAAAGAAATTGTTTGCTCCAGTTCTGAACATAAAAAAGTTAAAAAGCATCTTGTTCGAAAACCTGATTCTCAACGCATTTTTTAAAGGTTTATATTTTCGAACGAAAATTATTTGACCGAAATCTTTCCCACAATAAAAGGTGCAATCGTAGTTATTCCAAAATTTGTCCTTCAACCGTGTTTCTTCTTTAGCAGGTGTTTCTAAACAGCTACTAACTAGTTTAAATGGACTTTTTAATGTAATGGAATCATCTGTTATACCAAAATTATCCTCATAAATATAGAAAATATATATTGATGAACTATATTTTTTGTTCAAATTCGACATTGTGAGTTACATTTGGAATCTTACTTGGCGTTAAATTTTTTATATCAGTTCTAATCATCTCTTACAAATACATACTTCAATACAATATCTCTTCCACGTATGATGTGTATTATCTAATGACAGACCATTAGCATCTATTTGTATGCTTTGTATGTAAGCGACATTGAGAAGGTTCTACCTAAAGAACAGACTGACATAAAAACGTATGTCGGTAAAGTACAGAAAATTGTGTACAATGCATGGTTTTGTCGAAGTTGTAGCCGAGCATGAAAAAAACATACAGCCTGGATAAATTTTCGGTCGCAGCGATCTGACTTTCTAATTGGTAAGTTCAAAATAAAATCGAAACCTGTATTTCGGTTAAATTGCAAATGGAAGAGGCATATACTCCTGGTTTAAACCCGGAGCACAGCATTTGTTTATATTAAAAATGTGTGCATGTGAAAAACCGATAAGGTCAATCGAATTAACACCAATTACTTATTCATGCTTTTATATTCTTTTGTGAAAATATAACATCATATTCTAACACCATGTTTCCTGAATCTGGAATTTAAATTCTTGTAACATTAGACAGAAAAGAGTATTCATCTGAAGTAAGGACTGGCCAAAATCATAACTGAAATAGACGAAAAATTTAATGAAATGCACACATTAGATAATTATGAAACGAATGCGTCAATATTAAAATCGCGACCACACCAAATTTGGCTTATAATGATGGGCATCCAAGTTTGGTGAAGCCTGTCTTTGTTAGAAAATGGAAATTTCTATTTTATTCATATGTTAGCTTATAGCGAATACATATTACTGTAATCAAATCCTGTTTCAATACCCTATATGAAAATCGCATACCTAGCTTACTTGCAGTAGTTTATGTGCAGACAAGTTTTGATTGTGTAGTTAGATCGTTTAGTCGCAAGGGTTACCAACCAGAGCTCAAATCAAGAAAAGGTTAGCTGCAAAACTTAAGTTGGAATAATTCTAAAAATTTTAGGCTTCTTACAGAATTGGAAGTGGTGACGACGAGCTGAATGAACATTAAACAAATGTACTTTGGATGGGAATATCGGCCATGGCAGTTATTGGTGCTTTTTATAAATGTCCAAAAGCAAAATATGCAGACAGTTACATGAGTTTCATTTGTTTTTCTATGCGGCGCATAGTTTGGATGTACAAATCCTCGTTAGTTCCAGCCGCAATACTTCAATGGAATATGATTGTCCCACGTAATATATTTCCTAATTAACAAAGAAAGGTATATCTTTAGAAATATAATAAAAAATAAAACCATTGTATAATCCAGTGTATATGTTTATATAGGAGAATATTTTAACTTTCGACATTCTGATTATTATTGGTTACATATTTCCAACAGAAAGTCTAAGTTCACCATCCAAGTTACAAACATTCGTTTTTATTTGATATTATTTGCATTTCTTTGTTTTATACTGATGATGTATGTATTTATGCATGTATATATAAACATAGTCATAGGCTTATATATAGCTGATGTCGGAATGCAATAAACCTAGTGTTCTACCTAACAAACTTCATCTGCTAGGTTTTTGTTTACAATCTAGTTTACTTTAACGTGATATGCATAAAAACATTAATATTTTTTAAATGGTTAGTTCTTTAAATGCTGTGAAAACTCATTTTATTATATATTTTACGAGAGTATATTTTTCACATAATGTTGCCTTTCATAATTAACTCATTTATTATATATTTCAATTAATATTTCAGTGCTCTATTTAGAACGCATTAATTTACTCGTTAGTGAAATTTGATACCACAATCGAGGACATTTAAGGTAGCCTTAAAATTTCCAAAATATATTCATTCAACATTTAAAGTTTGTTTGGCGCAAAAACGAGTTAAATTTTCAAATTTTTGTTTACATAGCAAACACCTTTATTCAATATAGAACAATGTTTTGTCAATTTAATTAATTTAAATATAAATATAATGTAACAGCATATTTTTCAGCTGTGAAGGTATTTGTAATTTAAAAATTTAGAATGTTTAGAACAATAATTTAATTTTTTTTCTTGTCAGACAGGTAAGATTTTTGTTACAGCGAAGGCAGTAAAGCGAAATAAAATTCTCGACCAATATATTTGTGGCTATTGATGCTTTTTAAAAGTAAAGAATATTGATTTCAAATTTATTTTAACACCAACATTGTCGGAATTGCCGTTCTGGAATTAATTGGAATTGATTAACGACAATAGGTTTATATCTATCTTCCCTTAATCTAATTGTTCATCCCGATTGTGTCTTAGTCTAAATATGATATTAGACCCACCGCTTCAGCCTAAATCTCTACCTACCAATTATTAATTTAAGAAGGACAGTTGACGTTAAGCAAAATTAACATTACAGAAAAATGTGAATTAATAAAGTCACCGATTAACACCGATGGCTATCTAATTTTGTCATTAACTAACTTGATCTGCTTTGATTTTGGATCGTTTAAAAAATGAAAATGATTTTTATAAGCACACAGGACGTTATTTTTAAAGGTATATTACGATACTTTTCTTCTTCACTATTTAACCATTTTATATGTTATGGTAATAGCTCTACTTTCTCCCACAAGGACGGAGGTGGAAGAGTAAAGAACGAGTTTTCCTAGAATCAATCCATGGATTATGCTTTTGCGTGCAATTCGTTATTACAATTCCAAGTTTATTGTTTTACATTTGTTTTTTATACACATAGCTTGTTTTGCCGATTCAACGAAACAAGTAACTCTGACGGCATCTTTTGTTTGCTTGGTGTGGTGGTCGGAATGCATTTATTAAGTACGTGGTAAGCGTTTTCCCGCCAAATTCTCAGAATGCAAGCAAGCCTGGTTGGCGTTATTACTTCCAGAATGTTGCTAACCAAACAATGCAACTGGTATCCTTTTCCGGTATACGAGAAAATTGCAAGGGATTAAGGCTTATTTATTTACACGAATTGCATGTTAAAAAGACTTACCTGTGCTCCATAGCCTGATTTAGTAAACCACAGGATGCGCTAAACCAATGCTTCTTGGCGCATTTTTAATTTCAGGTGTCCGTATTACACATGCTCACGACTGTTTATTGATCTTATATCGAGACTAGACCTCTCAAAATTGCATTAATCACTTCCGTCCCTTTAATGGCAAAGATACATCCGTGCTCTGAGAGTACATGAATAAGCACCTTCCTGTGATTTCGACACTGTAGAGGTCAACTACAAATGTCTAATCCAAGAATTTCAACTCGCCATCGTATAACTGACTTTTCCTCCAGTATGTCACCTTTCTTTCGTTGCAGCTGCTCCATTAATTTATGGAGAATGTGTATTTGAGAAAATTACTGCAAAACAATAAATCAAAACGACAGACGTGTTTTGTTCGGTAGCACAGCTTGATAAACGTATAAACGTCAGAATTAATAATTTTTCGCATGTATTTATTACATTAAAAATAACCTTTACGATAAAAGTTCCGATTAGCAAGCTTAATAATTATCCTCAGGTGAAATTAAATCTTAAGGCAATGTTTAAATATAGCAAAAAATACGTTAAATTCTTTTTTTTAAATTTTATAACATATTTATTCCTTAACTGAAATCAAATTATAAAATAAATTTTGATTATTATGCTTGTTAGTCACTGTCTTGCCCTACTTTTGGGCACAAATATTCCAGTGCAGATAAAAATTGTTATGTCAGGTATAAATTTATACATTAAAATTTGCACCAATTACAAACCATCATATTATTCAATTAATCCAGTTGATTGCATTGTTTTATTATAAATAGCTTTCGTACACTTACGCACATGTGACAAGTGCCAAGTTGAAAGGTAAAGCGCTTGTTGTCACCATTGAGAACATATTTATATAATATAATGATAAATTGCGCTGAAATGTATATATTTATTTGAATCTATAGCAATATTCAGTTTGAAGTTAAATTACTCCAACTGTCTTTGTCCAGATGAAAGATGGTATCAAGTAACGTTGGTTATAATGAATTAACAAAAAACATGGACTTTCTCAATACTTATAATATTCAATAAACTGATAGATTTCATAATTAACAGTGAAACAGTCGCAATTTTAACCGGTCATAACGACACAAATTGTACTCATTCAGCTATATCCATCCTAGTTTCCTTTTGGTTGGTTTGATGAGAACAGTCCCTTATTGCATTTTGGATTATATTTATTTGCAGCAATCTCAAGTTGGCTTGGAATTAATTTTGCGTTGAATTAAGAGTGCATACAGATAAATACTGCTTGTTGCAAAGAGCTAATATATATGCAAGTATGTATTAGATTTTGCGAACCTAGTAACAAATTAGTTCAGTTGTGGCCAGAAGGATAAACCAAAGGCAGCATGAACGGAAAGTATAATCTCATGCACATTCGTTTCGTGCTTACTGGCGACTCATCAGTAGGAGCCGGTATTACGCCCTTTAACCAATATATATTTGGTAGAAGAATGTGGAATAATAGGACGGTACAATCTCCTAGACGAATGTGTAAACCTGTAATAGTGAAGCTAACATAGTCTAAAGTCAACGACAATGAGACTTCAATGCTAACTCACACTATATAATATATATACCGAGTCATACAGATGTCTGTCAGTTTTCGTGTCTAAGTGGGCATTTGGGAAAACTTACTGTATAACTAAGTGTTGTTTATTATATCCAGGGTTGGGGTTCGAACCAGGCTTTCCTATGCACAGATGTTTTTCCCATATAATTTATCTTTTATCACGAGTGAAGATTTGTCTACCTAGTAACTACGTAAGTTGCCACACTCGCACATACAAATAACTCATGCAGACTTTGCCAATCTGATAAGTTTAACGAATAACAAACTTACGCAAACAGGAAAGTATTCGAGTTGTAACAGCAGTTAACCAGATTCTTATAATAGAATCTTTATCTGTTAGTAAGAAACTATTCCTCATGGCCTAACATTAGGGCCGATACGAGCAACACGCAGAATATCGTGAGGAAATATATCCAGAGATGTTTTAAAAAGACACTAAGTGATTGCACTTGTTTATAGCTATGCAAGATGCCATGAAGAATTAACTTTTAAAATTGATAATTGGAGGTGACTTTGCCAGCCTCTATAATAGCCTCTTTGTTCGATTGAGCGAAGAATACAAATTCTCCTTTAACTTGAGCATTAAATTGTGCATACAACGCACAATTAAGCTGTATGAAAACATGTAATAACGAATCCCGTTTTATTTAACCAGTCGTCGAACAACATAACAAAATTAACCTCCAGCCGCAACGCACTGACGCGTTTCGACATTCCATGATCACCATCAGAGTACGACGGCAAACTGACTATCGAGGATCAAACCGCGTTGAATATATTCCGCAAACCAAATTAGATATGAGGCTCTCACCTCTAGCAGTCTCGCATACGTTGAACTTGACTGGAAATGTAGGCTGAAAAATTTCTATGCAGTCACGAACATTAACTGTTTTCAGCTATCGCCACATAAACATATACATATATAGGCAATACAATTTAAACAATAATTGATTGCGCAGGTGAGAGCCGCATATCTAAATTTGCTTTCCATATATATGCAATGCGGTTTGATCCTCGATAGTCAGTTTGCCGTCGTACTCTGATGATGATCATGGAATTTCGAAATGCGTCAGTGCGTTGCGATTGGCGGTAGTTTTGTTATGTTGTTCGACGACTGGTTAAATACAATGGGATTAGTGGTTACTTCAAGCTTGCATACTTGATTTAAAGAATTGTTATCACCGCACGCGAAATCAATTATTTTTAAATTGTATTGCCTATATATGTTTATTTGGCGAAAGCTGCAAACAGTTAATGCTCGTGACTGCATAGAAATTTTGCAGCCTACATTTCCAGTCAAGTTCAATGTATGCAAGACTGCTAGATGTGAAAGCCGCATATCTTAATTTGATTTCCATATGTATTCAATGCAGTTTGATCCTCGATAGTCAGTTTGCCGTCGTACTCTGATGATGATAATGGAAGGTCGAAAAGCGTCAGTGCGTTGCGGCTGGCCGAGGTTTTTTTTGGTGTTCGACGAGTGGTTAAAAACAATGGGATTGGTGTTTATTTCACACTGGAAAACTTAATTTAAAGAATTTTTACTAACACCCGCCAATCAATTAATGTTATATTGTATTGCCTATATATGTAATAGCGAAGTTCGTCCGTATTGTTTAATGCTTAAATTTGGAGTTCGTAGCACGGCATCACAGGTATTAGAATGTCCATCTAGTAACTTGATCACACATATGAATTTCAATGTTTGCATTTCTGACCTTTATTGGGCCATTGTCTCCATAAACATATATGAGAGAACAGACATGGCATGGAATCGTGCAATCAGCAACTTTTGGAGTCACACTGGTTAAAAATGTTTAAACGTTTAAAACTAGCGCTGCATAATATGCAGAATTGTATTTTTAAACATTTAATGCCTAAATATATAGTACGTTTGGCAAATATTTATGGATCCTCCTGGTGAGTCCTCAGCAAGCACGGAACGCATGCGTATATCGTATGGTCCTATTTGTGCTTACTTGGTCCAAGCTCAGCAATGCCCAATATATAGGTGTGTTGCAAATTATTAGCAAATGAGATTTCGGAATTTAATTCACACACATTAGTTGACCAGTCGTGTCTTGGGTTTGTGGCTTCCACGAATGAAATATCTTTAAGAAACAAAGGTAACCATATATGAGAAAACTGCATTTTCATGAGTGATTTTATAACCAAGTCCTGATCTCATACAGACAAACTGGCGACAAGGTAGGCTAGATGCAATATTTTAAAATAGTTCTGCATCTTCAATAGCGTACAGTAGGACCTTAAATTTTTTATAAGAAATTTCGTTTTAAACAATATTATGTGAAACGCTGTGCATATTTTTTTATAATTGCATTTGTTGAAATCAAAAATTTAACTTTATAGCCTATGAATTAATTAACGTTTGCTGTATGAACTTTTTCTTTTCTATAATTAATAAATGTGGATATGTTGCAAATCCACGAGAATATTTAATATAAAATATTTATTATTTAATATTTATCTAGAGCTATACTTAAATTAGTCACGCGATGCACATGTTATGCTAAATAGGTGCAAAAATTCCAATAAGGCTAAATTAATAACAATGAATAATTAAGCTTTTCACAAAATCATTAAAGATTTGAAAATATTTAAAATAATATTTAAATATTTATTAGCAAGGAAAACGCGATTCAGTATCATTGCTTTACGTGAAAGACGTTTAAAGGATAATATTTGACGATTTTATGCTGGCATGTTAAGTTTTAAAAATCGATGTTAAAACGTTAGAAGATTACAGTCTTTTTGATAATTCGACAGTGCTGACTTACGCAAGTGGAAATCGAGGACAATCATGAAATATCGTGGTTACCTGATGCAGCAACTAAGTAGTCAATTAAATGAATTCTCACACAATTTAGTGTGCAAGTTTGTGTAATCTAGCAATATTTTCTATAAATATATTATTCAGATTTTTTGCATTCAGTTAGATATCTGTATCAACTTGTACCGAGTCTTGGTTAAACGGTGTAGCAAATAATTTCATTAATAACGACGATCATGTACAGAATAAAATTTAATAAAGAAAGTCTAACTTTTAGTATTAATAACTTATTTAGACTGAAGGCAACTTGTTAAAATTTTGATATATTCACATAACTTACCCACGCTTCAATATCTCTAGTAAAATTTACTAGTACCTATTGTTTAATGAGTCATAGCACTTCGTTTCCAGGAAACAGAACAAATATCGGAAACGTCAAACGTCATTTCGTCTACTACCCAGCATATTTTGTTCTAATATGCTCATCTTTATGGGAAATAATAAACGGTTCAAGAAGTTCATCAAGCGGTAATTACACGTCATTTTAGACTGGCTTTAAATCAGCGGTTTCCATAATCCGAAAACGAAGTATTTTTCGAAGAATGACAGATGATCTTTAAAATAAACGAGCATAACACATACATTGCCTTGACGAACTTCTTAATTAATGATATGTTTTTATCTTACTGGAATCATAAACTAAATAAATAATGTTGCAAATATTGACCTTTGCAATGAAATTAGATATATAAAAAATTTTGCTCTAAAATAGTATTGAAATTAATTATTTTAATTACCGTTGGCCTTATATCATTCGATCAATTTGAAGGCAGCCAAGACATATTATTTTGTTACACGAATATTTATACGCAATGAAAAATTTATTCCGCTTATGAAATTATTTATAAAAATTCCGTCCAACCAAATAAACCTGAATCATTGGAACTTAATGTTTAAACCAGTATTGATGAAAAAAATGGTGCACTTTTTTGTTCTACGTGAGGTACTTCTAATGAGAAATATGTGAATTCGTGCAGTCGAAATAAATGAAGTATAATGCTCATACAGCTACGAAACACCTGTGTATGTAGAAGTTCATTAGGATAAAATTTTAAAGCTAAAACATTTATTTCCAAAGATACTTTGTGTGCACAAGTTTCTTTAATGTTGAGCTTTTGAGTCGATGCTTTCGATTAGTGTTGTAATGCTACAGTACCTGATAATCGTTTAACATAGTTCAAATTTTGCTTTATGTTTAAGCCCATTCTTCAGATAAAGCGCTTCGTGTTGTTGGTTGTCTTAGTATAATTACACAAAATTGATTGGGTCAGTAAAGGTGCCTTGTTTATTAGCAAAAACTTTTATTACATGCATTGTAAAAATTACCTTTAGTCTTGTCAGCCGGATTTAGAACATAATGAAAGAACAGATTTTGTAATTTTTTTCGGATTAGGCAAAATTGATTTAAACTAGTCATTTTATTAACCATCCTGCTTCAAGCATTCTTTTGGAATGGACATTCATTAATAAGGTATTATGAGTTAAGACAACTCCTAGTTATTGAATTCTATCAAATGAGCCAGAATATATATATATATATATACTGCCAGTCAAGTTTCTCGTCTCTATAATAGTGAATGTCCTGCGAAAATAAACGTGTTAGTTTCACATTAGTTTTTGAGTAGAAGTGTTTGCATTTTACATAAAACGTTTTTATTCATAGATTTGAAAAAGCGATAAAATTTTTTAATTAGACTGGAAATTTTTATGCTAAAACACTATTGAATTTTACACGTTGAGTTTAAAAAGCACTCAATGTAAATTTATAATCTGTTTCGTATTGGCAATATAAATAGAATAGTTTAGAACATTAGTTGTGCTTCTTAACTGTACTAATATAATTGTATGTTTTAAAGCGGAGTTACAAATTTTAGATTTTTAAAAAATATCTAATAGATATCGTTCATGACAAGACCGTGAATTTTTCCAATCCCAAACGTTTTTTTACAATCTTACGGATATTAGTTATTTCATTTAAATGCAATTCACACATTCTTTGAGTATGGCTAACGTAAGATAAAAATATTTTAAAGGAGCTGAAATATAACATTCTTTAACAACTTATCAGAAAAACAGTTTCAGTAGTCGAGTAATAACGAAAATATATATTATATAAGCTGTTTCTATGTCAACCATGTGAAGAAGTATAGTTAATCCAGAGACAAGGCACGTAACACGGGAGTAAAAATTGAGCATACTCAAATGTAAATTATTAATTTAGGCGAATTAAAAGATAAATAAACCTATAATAAAAAGACTTAAATAAGCAAAAAAAGTTTAATTCTTATTTCATTTAAAATTGTGTATTATTTGTTGAACACCTAGTAACAAATTAGTTCAAATATAACCAGAATGGTAAAACAAAGACTGCAGGAATGCAAAATATTTTCGTATGAGCACATTCGTTTCGTGCTCAGTGACGACTCATCAGTAGGAGCCGGTATTACGCCCCTTAACCACAACATATTTGGGTGAGGAACGCGGGATAATTAGATTATGTAATCTGCTATACGAATGTGTAAACCTGCAGTAGTTGATCTAACTCAAATTAGTTGTCGACTTTCGAATTTAAAGCCAATTCTTTATATATAATATATACCAAGCCCGTAAAGGATACCAACACTATGGCTATGGTGTCAGTACCTGATAACAGCACTATGGTCGCCGTACAGTTTCATTGTAACAAACCAATGAGTTTTAAATTATGTTAACATTCACCAAAATTGAGAATTGAATGTTCTTCTGAACAACTGACAGTCCAGATGAAGCCCTTTTCTGGCCTCGAGTGTACAGATATTACATAACGCGATAAGCATGGACTCATTCATTTAAATATAAAATAGTTAGAAACTAATATTATATATATATATATATATATATATATAAACCAATTATTTTTTCTCAATAAGAACAATATTCAATAGTATTCTTTTGCATATCAGCAATAAACTATGCTTTGCTTTCATCACATTTGAGAATCATATTGAATTATAAATCCCTTTCTTTTGAATTTTCACAATATAGTTAACATAAATATAGCGGAAATAGATTTTTAAATTGAACATAATTTAGATTTAAATGTACATTGACAAGTTATGCAGAAATACTACGAAAATTTCAATGAGAGGCTTGCACTAGATTTTAAACATTTTAGCCTCCAAATTTGTAAAACGAAACCAATAAACTACGTTGGAATAATGGCATATTTTCATTTGTTTAAAATGAGCCATTTCAAACATATTTATTGTTATTTTGTACTAGGTCTTGCACGCTTATTAACAAATTATTTCGAGAAAAGCAAAAATATGCCAGTCATATACAACAGAACTATAGGTGTAACCTCGTGTACACATGCGTTTCGCGCTTAATATCGACTTATCAGTAGGAACCGTAAATTCGCCAAATACCCATTTTTGGCCTCAGTTTTTTAAGCATATAGTCAGTTTAAATTGATGTCATATTGCTGAATACTTTGTATGCAGCAAGCTACATTACTGTACTGGTCAACTCTCACAAATTTTATTGTCAAATATCTGGTGGGCGTAAGGAGTTGTACCGGTTCCTGCTAGTGATTCGCCTGTGAGCCCGAAACGCATTTTTGCGTTTTAGTCCTGAATCTTAATTCACGACTGTGAAACATTTGTCTGTGCATATACCTTTGAAAAATCGTATACACGTATAATTAGAGCGTTCGATGCACCATATAATCTTATGTATCGAAATAAAATGAAAGGAATTAATTTCGTTTACATGGGACTAACCGTCCACATGCAAAATAAACATAAACTATACATAAACATGTTAACCAAGGATGTTCAACAAGACGAAACATTTAAACGGTTTTGCACTCATCTTGGAAAGCTCCATGATAATGTACAAAAAACATCGGTTCTGTACGTAAGTCTATAAGCACGGGTTTTTGTCCTGTGCAAAATGCGACATACTAGCAAAATGATTTTCAGTTCTGAAAATGGCTTGATGTGCGAGTACGCTCCTTAATTTAGAGTCCTTTGCAGTAAACGGACGCTTTATAGACCTGTACAACCGAAAACAATTTGTTCGTGCACTGTCTCTGTCATTGTGCTTTCCAATCCAAATGCGAAACTTTTGAAATGTTCCGCCTTGTTGAACTTTGTAAATTAAAATAATGAGGTACGCATTGCCTTTTGGTTTTTATTTCAAATATAGCCGATGAAATGATGCAGCCAATTATTTATAGTTAGAAAAAATTTTTAAGGATTTTAGATTCTATTCTAAATTGTGTAAAAAATTTTTGTTATTTTCAATGTATGTAATTAATAATTTCTCATTTTATGAGCGAACCATTTTTAGATGTGACAGCCGGAGGAAATGTAATATAAAATGTTTACTCATTTATCTAGCAGAATGACTGGATTAAATCTAACTATATATACATTAGTAAATGTAATTCGTCTACGAGACCGGATTCATGCATATTGGGCCCTTCTCAGTATACGATAAAACTTCTACAGTGGGAGATCAAACACAGGTGCTTTTTATTATCCACCATTGTAAGCCGTCTTGTGCACACGAAATTTGTTTAAAAGATGAGCCGCATTTTTAATACCGAGTTACATTTATTTACAATTTTTTAATATAATTAATTACTGCCAAAGGATGTTTATTTAATAAATCATTTTGGAATATTAGCGCTAAAAATATTCCTAGTACTCTTTCCATGTGCAAAATACAAATAAATTTTATCAGACTTATGAATCGTTTCTTTCACAAATTATTGTGATGCATCTACAACTTTATATATATATATATATATATATATATATATATATATATACCATATATATATATATATATATATATATATATATATTGAAATATATACTCTCTGCATGGGTTACGTGGATAGTGCGGAACAACCAATCAACTGCATGCATCTCCTCCAGCTTGCATAAAGCTGGCTGTAGCCTATTCATCCGTTAGGCTAACACATTTCTGTTGCTACATTTAATAAGTATCTTACATGCCACGTCTGGAGAACATACGTTCGAGGATTTAAAATTACATTGCGCAATTGCGGAAGTTACTTATTTGAAACGATTCTAGCATCTGATACAATTTTAAAACAGATGCTTCATGTCAGCAATTTTGGAATTTAGTTATTTACACTAACGAAAAACATCCATAACGACAATGTGTAAGAATAAAATATATTTGAATTAATTGTATCCAAGTGGCGAAGAAAAATTTGGCTAAAATTACGAAAAATTGGAAAAAAGTATTTTAACTATATATATAATTTTGCTTTATAAATTTAAGGAAATCTAATATAACTGCAATAAAGTAATACATATCATGCTGCATTTAATCATGATCAATTTTTTAGGAAATTATTATATTTCAACGCAAAAATAAAGAATTTTTTAAATTGCTTCAATTCAATATTTATCGAGTGAGGATAGTTTAAAATATTATGGAACTGTGAACTATTGGAGCGTCAACAACGAATTCAGTAATATTTGTTGAATAACATCAAAATAACAAAAAATCAGCCGAAATGATACATCTTAAGACTAACAATGTGAATAACGCCGGAGAGAATATTTAACACTCACTAGCTTAATAATTTTATTTTGGTGTCCTTTAGTTCATATATTTACAAAATATATTAATGGATTTAGTTAGTAAGAGAAAAAATCTCGCCAACCTGGTGTAGCCTCTGTGAAACTATTTAATATACACAACGAGTAAAAAATAATATACAAAAGGGACGAAAATTTAATGTATCATTTTATGAACGATGGGGAAATAATGGTCTTTGCAATGAAGTCCAGTTACTCATCATTGGAATAAAGCAAACTATCGAAAATTTCACTAAGCTTTTACCTGGTAGTTTTCTAAATACAACGACAAAAATGTAACCTAGCTTGGCAAAGTTAAACTTACCATATTGTAGCTTACGTTTACACTTTTACTTTTACTTACTTTACTGCGGCTGACTCCTTTTGGAGGATAAGCCGGCTCCATTTTCATGGAGTTTCTTGGGAATTTGGTACAAGTGGTGTCCCCTCACCACTCGGATTTTTGATCGAGGACGCACCTCTAGCCTTTGCACATCCAAGCGCAGTCTGCAAGGCAGCAGTAAGTTGCATGATTGCCGGTGGCTGTTGAGAGCTCATTCGCCATTCGGAAGTACGCGGTACTGTCCAGGAGTCCATGTAATCCTGTGGCTGTTGAACCCTTTTGTGGCGGGGAACACACGCCGAGTCATGGTGCCGTCGTCGGTCTCATGTGGTATTTTATAGGAGATCCGATTGCCGGTCGGAAATCCACCACGCCCTGGTGACACCACCGCCATAGCCCCGTTAGCCCATGTACGATCGATCATCGAAACATGGTTGACACCGTCGTACCACGTTGAGGAGGGGATGGACTTTACGTTTACACAAGTAAAAATGGACTGTTAATGCTCAAATTTTTCTATTGAAAATTTATACGCGGCATTAGATCAATAGTTAAAGTCGATTTTCAGCGCAGTCATAAAAATTGCTAACTTTTTGTCATCTTTCTATATTCTTACCATGTGGATTCTTTTTAAATTGACGACGCAGTTGCCTTTAAATTTGAATACATTACCGGGTCTAATAATTACTGAATACATACAAAACTCATGTTGAATTTATAAAACTATTCAAACATGGCGAACTGTGCGAGCTTGAAGTAAACACAAATCCCATTGTATTTAACCAGTCGTTGAACAACATATGAAAATTACCGCCAGTCGCAACGCACTGACGCGTTTCGACCTTCCATGATCATCATCAGAGTAAATTATTTATCAATTGTAGTCAAAATTTTAAATTCATTTATAATAAATACCAAAGCGTGACCATATATGCAAATCAAATTAATTTCGGTTTATTCTTTGCTCCTATTTTTGGCCATGGATAATTACTTTACTGGATATTCTATCTTGCCTGGAAATGAACTTGGAGTAAGTGGTCAGATAAATTTATCCAGGGCTGCACAGAAACTGGTCATCATAACACGATTGTTAACATTAGCTATAATTATATGCAGCAATTTATTTATGGTATTCACTCAGCATAAATGAGTGCAACGTCAAATATCCTAGATAAGCATTCTTTCATAGCAGAAGTTTTTCTTCGGCAAGGACAAGAAATAATTTTTTGTTGCTATTATAACTTTTTGCAATGAAAATAGTTTATACATGTAATTCAATTTCCTTTTTCGAAACTTTTATTAAGTAGAACATTCATTAAATAACTCAGTCTGATGGTATAATTTTGCTTTGCGACCATATGAGTTTGGTAAATCACTGTCGATGTTTCCTTTAGTAGTAATAGCTTCTCCCTTAAATGGTCGGTAATTACTGAGTTAACATCAATCCCATTGTATTTAACCAGTCATTGAACAACATAACAAAACTACCGCCAGTCGCACGGCACTGACGCGTTTAGACCTTCCATGATCATCATCAGAGTACGACGGAAAACTGACTAGCGAGGATCAAACAGCATTGCATATATATGGAAAGCAAAATTAGATATGCGGCTCTCACCTCTAGTAGTCTTGCATACATTGTACATGACTGGGAATGTCGGCAGCACAAATTCTATGCAGTCACGAACATTTCCTGTTTGTATCTTTCGCTACATAAACATATATAGACAATACAAAAAAATAATAATTGATTGCGCGGGTGGTGGTAACAATTATTTAATTCAAGTTTCCGAGCATGAAATAAACAGCTGAGGCCCGAATATAAAATTTTACCCTCGATAACATCTCATGGGAAAAAATGTGGGACTGCGTTATAGTCAAACCTTTCTGACAGTGCCAATCAATTCGACTAAATTTCAATTTTTCTGAGAGCGGAATGACGAGTTGGGTTACCAAGGCTGCGAATTTGTTGCATACTGTTAGATAAATTGCCTTATTCATTGATGCAATCCTTTTTGTGACATGAAAGCAAACCCTTTCCATAATAGTCATTAGCTGATAATTCTGGTGCCTTAATCCACAAATAACGATTTTGTTGAAATAGAATTTCGTCAATACTGTGCAGCATTGTTTTTAATTAATTCAAACAATTGACTTTCAACCTAGAATTCAATTCAATCCAACGTGTAGATAATTAAACGGAGATCCCTGACTTGTAGTCACGACCAAAAACAATTTCCAGTTTCAGACGCATGTATATAAGATGCACAATCGATCAACAATTGAAGATATTTTCAAGAGTGATAGAAAAATCAATCCTATTTAATTTAACCATTCGCACCACACCTTCTGAGGTGTTTATACGAGGCATGCTCATCGTCAAAATTCGATGGCAAAGCAACTAATTGGGGTGAACCCGAAATGAATTAAGAATAATAGAAACCAAGACATGCTGATCTTTGCATGATAGTCTCGCATAAATATGAATAGCCTGTAAATATCGGGTCCACAATTATTATGAAACCAAAATATGCAGTCGAGTACAATATATGTTCGACTACGTGTTCAAGAAATGCAAATCGGATTATCTGTAATTTATACCTGCATTTCAGTTTTATCCACTTTATACAGTTCGTCTTGGTGTTCTGGTCTTTGCTATGGGATATAGAAAAGCTTCGGTTCTTGTAAATTTCAGTCGTTTTTCTATGTTTTGTGACTGGTATTTGTTTTGAATACAAGCTAGAAAATATTATCAAATTAATTTTAATTATCAGTCGTTCATACAAAGATGATGTAATTAAAATAGCTAGGTTGATAGTTGAGTTTACAAGCAACTATGGCGGTCCACATTTTCCGATCCATATTTTATTCTAAACATTTTTACGGACAACAACCACTTTTGAAATATCTGTTCATTTGGCAAATTATTTAGTTCTTCAACGTGGGTTTCTGTCTAAAAGCCTTCTACAATTCTGTTAAAGTAACGTGTGGTTGAATTCACTGTCCATAAAAATCATTAAACGCTCGCGACACAGAAGTTTTGCACCATGACGTTCCTCAAATATCTCGTAATTGGTCTAAGCTGAAAGAAGCCTGAAATTCGAGAGAAGGCTGATGAAATGTACGAAATATATTACAGAATACTATTTTCACCAAAATATATTTGTATTATATAGATTTCCTGCAGTAATCTAAATCTGTAAAAGCTACCGACGTAAACGGAAAGTAAATACTTCGCTCGGCGTTTATTATAAATAAAAGATTGTAGTAAACAACACCTGAGCATAATACTTCAGATCAATGCCAAGAGTTCAACTTTTTCATGACTCCCCTTAAACGAGTGAGATTATTAAACAAATGTATTCTTTTGGGATGCAGACGTTACAATTTTTCCACGTATGAAGTTAAAAGGATACTTTACTAGAAATATAGGAAAATCTGACATTATGGTTCAGCTGACTAAATAGTTACCCATATGGCCACGTAAATTTTCGATCAAACTTACGTAAACCCATCAACTTGTCGGTTAGTAATCAATGTTAAAAGACATTGTCATCTAAACGCAAGATTCATCAAATCAATTGGTGATTACTCATCGGCATTTTTGCAACACATTGATATATTGAACGTGCTTCTTTAAGATACGTCCTCTAACATACAAAAACAAACAAGATAAATGAGTTAGCCATTATCAAGTAATAATAGATATTATATTTCAGCGTGAACTTCATTATGGAAAAATGCATGCCTTTCCTCATATTTATTCGTACGTATACGTTTACTTTGCCTTATTTTTCTTTTTCGTCACATTATAATTTTCTTCTTATTTTGCCTTTAAAAGCAAGTATTAATATATGCACATTTGTAAATACGTTGTGATCAATTTAAAAATAAATTTTAGAAATGGACATAGATAAATAATATTGTCACACAAATCAACCAAAATAAGACAGCATATAAGTGGAAAATTCTGATGGTATACGACAGAGGTGCGCAGTGGATAGTATACGAGACTCGGAAGGAATCGGTCACGGCTAGAACCAAGTCCCGGGCAAGTACTGGACAGTATTGCCGTAATCATAGTAAGGGCGATTTTTGTCGAATGATGAATAGCATTCGATAGCAGCGCTTATTTTATTCTGCTAAATATTTTTAACCAAATTCCTGCCATAAATCCGATTTCCCCCCATTTCCAAGTACGCATCTGGTTTGTCTTCGATCAGGCTAGGTGCTTATTCGTCCCTTGTAAATGGGGATCAATCAGATACTTGAGAAACTGATAGTGCAAAGCGACAGCCAAGCAAACGCAAATCGCGTACTTACTACGTATGAAGCTGGCACCCCGCGAATCTTCTAAGGATACTCCTGTCATAAAACTTTATGTATATATATATATATATATATATATATATATATATATATATATATATATATAACTTCAGTATACAATTTTATGTCACAAACCAACATATGTATTTCATTAACACTTTTGAATTAGAATATCTCAGCTGAACTCTCGCTTTTGTCATTAGCACATGGAACGGATATGATATTTTATGTGAACATTTCTAACATCGCTCGTAAGGTGGCCCGAGAAGTTCTATTCAAATTTGTCCTGATTGTATTTCTCATGCTCTTTCACAGAGAAACTAGGTGTGATGTTTTGTCTTACGCATAATAAATCTTTTGTGCTCGTGCATTATTTGCTTCATAAAGTTAATGTCTTCATTGTTCGTATTTATATCAGACAAATAAAATTAGATCAATCTTTGCCATTAACGAGTAGTTCGCTTACAAATAAAATTTTAAAAAAATATACAATATTCTAAATAAAAAATATGACCTAATAACTGGATTCTGTGTGCTAAAATTTAATTATTTTTTTCAACTTCCTATAGACGAATCACGATGACGCATATCATTTTCGTTCTTAAAGAAAATTTTTTTAAATAAAATTTTGATGCAAAATCGCTGAACCAGCTAGTTGGCCTCAATATTGGAAGATAAATGTCGAAAATTCATATGAACTTGAGATATGTTTAAAACAAATTTATTTTAACACAAATTGCCCTATTTAATAGAAAGACGCGTAGTTTTACCGAAGCAAAAATCACTCGTCTATAACAAGCTACAAAACTTTTATTTAAATCGCTAACAATTTTTCCAAAATTTATTTGGCGTCTAAATTAAATCTTTATCCTCACTAATTTCCATCGTTATTAATTGCCATAATTAGAGCAAATAGTGCGGGGGAATTTTCTTAGTCTAACTTCGTGGACACCAAGAATAAATATTTTTAAAGACTTATTCTAACGGTCGGTTAATATGATACAATTTCATTGTAAGATTTTAAATATTTTTAAGTTGAAATCGGAATGGCGAGGATCCTCGCTTTTATTGAGATCGATCAGGTCGTCTTGCTCCCTTCGAATCGCGCTACCACTTTTCACAACGAACAATCAAATCTTGTTAAAACTGATTGCAAGTGAAAATATAAATTGTTTACTTATCAATTAATACTTTGGTTTATGTACGTTCCTGTTTAAAGGTGTATCTGTGTGTACGTCATTCGAAATGAATTAGAATACTTTTAAATTAACCGTCCAAATTATGGGTTTTGTCGGCGTCCGTTTTGTTAGTGAATATTGTTCATATTCTGACAGTAGTGGGCGCTGTTCTCAAACAGTCCGTCGGTACGTTTTATCGCCATCTAAAAAAACCGAAAATTTTTCTAGCGCTAGCGACAAGAACAATGCGAAACCGTTCAAATAAAACATAGTTACCAAATTCCAAATATAGACTAATGTGTGCATATTTATCAATTTACATTCGTGTAATTATGCTAGTTAGTGGTATATTATTTATCTTCCTAGGAATTGTATTCGTGTTCGCATTCAATGTAGCATGAATCCAAACAAACCCAAAAGCTTGTTTTTTTTTTTTTTTTTTTTTTTTTTATATATATATATAACAATTGTGTTTATACATTTGCTCGAAACTTTCATTGCAGATTTCGAAGTGAATTAATTTGTTTGTTTGACAGTTAAATTGCATAAGCCATTACAAATAACAAACGGTCGTCTTTAAAAAAAGGTTAACCCTCCATAATAATATGTGTATTCTTAATAAAATATCTGATAAAGCAATTTATTAAACAATAATTGATTGCGCGGGTGGTGGTAACAATTCTTTAAATCAAGTTTGCGAGCTTGAAGTAAACACCAATCCCATTGTATTTAACCAGTCGTCGAACAACATAACAAAACTACCGCCAGTCGCAACGCACTGACGCGTTTCGACCTTCCATGATCATCATCAGAGTACGACGGCAAACTGACTAGCGAGGATCAAACCGCATTGCATATATATGGAAAGCTAAATTGGATATGCGCTCTCACCTCTAGTAGTCTTGCATACATTTTACGTGACTGAAAATGTCAGCTACCACAAACACACACACACACACATATATATATATATATATATATATATATATATATATATATATATATATAGACAATACAATTAAACAATAATTGATTGCGGGATGGTGGTAACAATTTTTTAAATCAAGTTTGCGAGCTTGAAGTAAACACCAATCCCATTGTATTTAACCAGTCGCAACGCACTGACGCGTTTCGACCTTCCATGATCATCATCAGAGTACGACGGCAAACTGACTAGCGAGGATCAAGCCGCATTGTATATATATGGAAAGCAAAATAGGATATGCAGCTCTCACCTCTAGTAGTCTTGCATACATTGTGCGTGACTGGAAATATGGGCTGCACAATGGGATTGGTGTTTACTTCAAGCTCGCAAACTTCATTTAAAGAAAAAGCAATATATTGTTGATCACAAATATGTAATGGACTATGTGATAACGCGAATGAAATTCAATATAGGCGATAATAACTTAGATTAACGGTAATTACGTTTGTAGAGATAAATGGCAATCAGAATAAAATAACTAAAAGAGCTAAAATAAGAAATTGAAGATAAAGCGATAAAAGCAACGATGAAGCAGAGCTACTGAAATGAATAATTTTCTAGGTTAGAAGATTACGCCTGATTAAATTATAATTTAAAATTAATTATGACGATAGTATTATTAACTTAAATGTTCAAATGTGAATTACAGAAGTTTAAAACACGATAATTTAAATACAATATTAGCAAATCAGTGGTTAAATTAAATGGCAAACTAAGCTATCCAGGGCTCACAAGAGAAGTCACCTCCATTCAACAATTTTTTTCTCTGGCTCGGCTTAATTTCTGTATCTATATGAGCTAATTAAAGTTGTCAACCTTTTCATTCTGCTTCATTAATTGAATGGGCTAAATATTATTCCATCGTTGTTACCACAATAAAATTAATTCCGCATTTAAAAAATTAAATTCTCTAATAAACCAATTAGTGAAATGCGCAGAGCTAAGTTTATTCAAACATTTGTATTATATATATATATATATATATATATATATATATATATATATATATATATATGTATATATGCAATATTATACCATAAAAACCGTTTGAAAAAGTCTGCCCGAAACTTTCTTCTGAAGTTCAAAATGTCCTAAATGTAGGTATAGAGCTTTAAGTGAATCAAATACATGAGACATAATAATTTAAAGTATTTTAAAGGTGTTTTCTTTCAGGCAAACATGGCTTTTGTGTTAATTTAAGTTAGCAACAACCAGTTTTTTTCCTGAAATGAAAAATCTTTGTTCTAATTTGCTAAATCTGAAATCACATGCATCCTTGAAACGCACATCTTCTATAATTATGTGAAAATATAGGGAATCCGGGGTTTCCCGTACAGTGGGTTTCAAGAGGGCCGGTGTCAAGGATAAAGGCGCTACTAGTCCTACGAATTTAACATTATGTGTGAGCTAAACGCATTAATACGCCCAACATATACGTATATCTTTGCAACTGGTGATGCATTGCTGCGTGCTGAAATAAACGGTTACGAGCAAAAAACATTACTGATACTAATATCGTAGTTTGACCCAACTGCGGTTTTAGTCATATGGCAGAAGTGCAACTTTTGTATGTTGTGTAGTGTTTTTCGAAACTTTTGTGAAAGTGAACCAGTAAATGTTAAAAACGTCTCATATCCAGATGTGATAGATTGGGTGCATGTAAATACATGGGTAGAACTGTTCAATCTGAATATTTTTCTCTTGACTGAAGACTCCTGAAGATGCGTAAACGATGAGTTTTATAAAAACAATCGATTGTTAAATTGTTCCATATTTCTAAACTAAAATTGGGGCCACAATATGTACATTTTGTAATAATCTTGTAATGGAGGTTAATTTAATAAGACAAGTAACACTGTCGTTCGATAAGAAAACAGAAAAGGTATTTCCAGAAAACTATTAAAACAGATTAACTAGGTAAGAGTGGATGCTTTTGTTCTCAACATGGAACGCGCAAGAACATACAATTGAGAAACATTTACGGAACGGAGAAATGATTGAACTTTTAAAGTAATTTGCGGCATTATAATGTAGACTCAAATGTTTGTAAACGTCCTTAACTTTTATAACTTTTCTAATTTCGTAGCGGCCTCATCAGCTTCATTGCGATTAGCAATTTGGCCATCTCCGCATTAATGCACAGTGTAGATCGTACAAGAGAACTCAACGTTGTCTGCGACGAACATACATATGTGGAAAATGTTCAAAATTGCTAAAAAAACTGTAAACAGTCGGAGCCACTTTTAATTCTGATATTGGCTGAAAAGTTATTTTAGCTTACGACAAGTCGAACAAGCCATAGGCTGGTATGCCGTTGCTAAGCATAACTCGCTACAACAAATACAGTATTTATTAAAAGATATTGGAGTCAACATAACGCTCAAAAGGTCACTAATTTCCTGAAATAAAGCAATGCTTTTAGATGTGTGTGACGAAGTCGATTAGTTTACTTACTTCCGCAGATTTTAATTCTTTCGTGCATTTTAATTGATTAGATAAAAACACCTAAACGTAATTATACGTAAAGATGCTTAAAAGCATCAAAAATCAATTTATTTTTAATATAAAATAAGTTAAGTTAAGCTAAATTACATTTCGTTTGATTTTCGCGCAAATAGTTTATCTGGCGAAAACAATATTGCCGAAATGTTGGCTGAAAATCCGAATAAAAGCACAAATGATACGCTTCTGCGATTGCTTAGCGTATCAATTAGCTCAGGCCAAGATGTGCATAACGTTGAACTACAATATAATCAATATAGTTTATCCGAAATAACCGGAAAATATCCCAGAATAACAATACAAAAAAGTAAAATTAATCAAAATTTTCAACCATTTTGTATCATTGCCAATTGACATAAAATTGAAATTCCCATTTCAGTTCATCCATCGGGTAAAACTGGCAAACTTAAATGAACCAATATATCACATAATGAAAAATGGCCCTTATTTTCCTATTTTAAGGAAGTCAGTCATAAATTATTCAGTTTTTCTCTAACAGAAATATAAATGCTAAATTAATGTATCGATTATCAAGTCAAATATTAAAGACTTCAGAAATCTAAGGGAGATCATGGATAGTTTCTTAAGTATTTATAATTTTCTATAATTAAGAATTTTTTAAATAAGGAAACAATAAATTAAATCTTTGATTTTTTTCGTTATATTAACATAAGCTACAATTTACATAATACATAAAAAAAAATTTTTTTTCTGTAAATGACTAAATAGAAATTCTGTATTGAAATTATTATTTAACTATTTACATTTTTACCAGCGCAGTGATTTAAGCTAAAAAGGAAATGTGTGATTGGCACTAAATTTATATTCATTTTAAGGAATCCAGTTATTTCAATTTATATTAATGCACTATTAAAGTGTTTAGAAATATTACAAATTTTCAAAATTGTTTAATTTACAATATTTAAAAAACCTATTTATCGTTCTCTAATTATTTGATAAAGAAGACAAAATTTTAAATTTTAAGCAGTGTTTAAATAATTCTTTTGTCTAAAATTGCTTCGTAGAAGTTTTTTCAAAAAATATAGCTAACTTTCAAGTTGAATTAAATTACTTGATAGAAATGTGGTTGCTTTCGACCAATGGAAATTCTGAAACGCAAAATCGTAGACTGCAAATCAATTACAACTAGAATTATGAATTTCGTTAATCCATGCAAGCAAGCCAACGTATGGTACAGCCCAAGTTTATAGCATACAACATGTTTAATGCCTCACAATCAGTTCCATTGTCCGCAATTAAGAGATAAAGTTTTTATTTCAACTCCTGAATTATATGCATCGGTGGAAAAACCGCGGTTTAAACTCCGGCAAATGACAATGCAAAAAAGTCGGTCAAATTTTGTTTTTGCCGTGTACTTTTCAACACTTCTAAATTTCTGTTGCTCTAAAGAGACTAGTCTGTCAAATGATAGCTTTCCAGTGAATCAATCCCAGCTCTTCTCGCAACAGAATGCACACTGTAATCCATCCCTTTATTTTCTGCTATTCTGGTGGGATACAAACTCAGAGAAACTGGATTTTGACGAAAAGACTGATAAAGCAGAACGTAATAGTGATCGGGATATTAATGCTAGCACAAATTATGACTCGTTCGATTTTATTGATCCATTAAGTAGTCTTGCTCTACCAGTTAACGGAAGTAGTTCAGAAAACTTTACGCAAATATGCCATTTGGATGTAAAAAATGACTATTGTGAACCAGTTCAGGATTATGTGGCAAGAATACATCGGTATATTCGAATGAACTCTTACGAATGGGTTCTTGTGGCTCTCTATATTATGGTCTTCTCCGTAGGACTTATTGGAAATGCACTAGTTGTAATTGTTGTTATCAGAAATGTGTATATGCGGACAGTTACGAACATATTTCTCGTTAATTTGGCAATTGCCGATTTTTTAGTACTTTTTCTGTGCATGCCAACTACACTCATGGAAGACGTTCAAGAAACTTGGTATTTCGGTGAATTTGCCTGTAAAGTGGCGAAATACTGCCAGGTTAGTTGGTAAATCAGTATTGACGAATGTTAAAAGCTATTTAACTGAAGATTACAACGACCTCTGAAATAAAACATACGCATTTCTATAAATTAAAATATTTAGAATAAGAAAATTGTAAATTTCAAAACGAATTATTTTAAATTGTATCAGACACATTTTCTGAATTTTTATTTGTTATATTCACATGTCTCCATCTTTACGACAGTCCACATTATATTTCGATTTTTGAGGCACTTGATATATTTCGTGTTGCGAACATTTGCTTAAAGCTCTGTTTGTGTATTTGTGAAAAAATTTCTTTTACAATTGAGACGCAACTTTATTATAATTAATGTTTTTAACAACAAATTTACGAATGCGTTTTCACCAGTGTAGATAAGAAAATTTCACTCAGTGCAGATATGGACTAGAGAGCTGTTCCATTAACAACGCGCAGGATTAATTTACAAAAAATGAAGATAAATCGAGATATTTTGCACAAATGCGTCGCCTAAGGTATTTAATGATGCAAACATGCTGTATAAACACCAGAAAAAGTGCGCTTAAGCTGCGAAATCAGAAAATGGTTCTTTTTTTTATCATTTTGGAGGAACAAAATGTCCAAAATATTTACTTAGCAAATTTAAAAATGCAGTGTCTTCTAAAATACTAAATATATATCTGATATTTATTTGTATAACTAAACGCCTGCATACATTAAATATAAAATGTTCCTAAAATTGACCAGTCAAGTATATGATATTATTTGGGCAATTTATTGATAACTTTGGTGTAGACACTGTGAACAATTAAAAAACGATTCCGTTATAGTCGAAAATATACATTTCAAACAGCTTTTGCTGAACAAAGCTGTATTAAGTGCATGATTTTAAATGATGTTAAATGGCCTAATTGTAAAATTCTTTACATTAGAAAAATCGCCATATGAAAATTTTCATGCAGGATTAATTCCATTATGCTAATAATAGGACGCCGATTTAAACATATGTATGGTCCGCCGGCATGATAGCGTATTCAACAGGACACGAATCAAAATTGCCAACAATAAATTGCCAGTTTCATATCAAACTCGGCTGTTTCAGCATTGTCAACGATTAAAATGGTTTACCAATAAATTTAGTTCTCACTTACAACGCTGCGAAATGCACAAATGTATTCTCGATTAATACTATCCTCGACATATCCGGGTGTTACACAAATACAGCTCAGTTTCAGGGATTCCTGACGAACAGGACTCAGAGCTAAAACACTAGTACTTTAAATATTCGAGGATTAAAACACAAACTCAAGCCCAATTCATCGTTAGAACCGTAGCCAGTTCACAAGCATCACTTAGGTGGGTCATTATATGAAACATTCACGCATTCAAGCGTAAACACATAAGTTAAAAATTCTTCAAAAAGAAAACACGTGTTCCATTGCTAAAAATTAATATTTATAAAACTTGAAATTTGATTAATGTGAAAAAATGGTAGATCCTGCAAATTGTACTTTACATCTTTTTCTTTAAAAGAGTACCCATTTTAATATGTACGTCTATTTATTTAAATTATCCAATTTTTATACCACAGAAAATACTTCATTTATTTAATTCAAAAGTAAACGATTATATGAAATTTATCGTGCTAGATTGAATTGGATAAAATGTTTAATAACATTATATTTTATAATCAATTGTTTTTCGCTTGTACGATGATGCGATACTATATCAAATGAATTTAATACCTGCCGAAATCATGAGCTAAGTTTCCGAGGCATGAGTACATTTTATATTCAAATCACTTTTACTAAATAATTTTGGAAATGATATGTCTACGTTTGGGATAAATTTTTTAAGACTGTTGCTATTTACCAATTTCTACAATAAAGAGAAACTGGACTGTGTGTCATTTAACAGATCTCAATGCAGATTCTGTAAATTCTTTATCGCTGCTCCTGGTCTGCGCCAGTTAGTATGTCCACATTCACGCCTAATAGTTTTGCATTAAACCAGCTAACATATTCACTTTTAAATACTGTTTGTTGTGGAGAACTTATATATATGCAAGTATGTATTCGGTGTCGCGAACCTAGAAACAAATTAGTTCAGTTGTGACCAGAAGGATAAACCAAAGGCAGCATGAACGGAAAGTATAATCTCATGCACATTCGTTTCGTGCTTACTGGCGACTCATCAGTAGGAGCCGGTATTACGCCCTTAAACCACTATTATGTACCGTCCTATTATCCAGCATACATCACCCAAATATTTAGTGGTTAAAGGGCGTAATACCGGCTCCTACTGATGAGTCTCCAGTAAGCACGAAACGAATGTGCATGAGATTATACTTTCCGTTCATGCTGCCTTTGGTTTATCCTTCTGGTCACAACTGAACTAATTTGTTTCTAGGTTCGCAACACCTAATATATACTAACATATTCACTGTCAAAGCTTGTTGAAACTTTGACTGTTTGCCTTAAATATCAATTTCGTCATGTGCAATTGATGTTGATATAGCTTTATTGACGCTCTAGCTGGCATGCAACAATTCACAAAATTTAATTTTAAAGTGCATTGAATTTTGAGCTGCAATATTTGTCAATTGTTTAGCTGTTATTTTAGTATGCGAAAGCTGAAGTGCAAAATAAGTCCGTCTAGTTAACAATTTAATATTAAATCTTGTCTTATTTATATTCGGTTGGCGCTGTTTACTAATGTAATTCCATTGTAGAGACAGTTGCTTAAATTAAGGTTGCATTCTTGAAATCAACACCTGACTCATTATGCAAATATATTTGTATATTTCTATGGATTTGTCTGATTGTAGTTTTCTGAGTTCGTCTATGTGCTGTTTTGTGATGATTTGGCTGCCTTTGAATTCCTTCTTGTATTGTTCTAGTGCGCTTACTATCTCAGCTTTCAGTCCTTGTCCATTGAATGCATGTGGGGCGGTGTCTTTCGTTAAGTCATTGTAGAAATTTTCCGTTCCAGCCTGAATGTCAATAATGTCACGTTCACTTAGGTTTTTCTTGACTACGCAGAATTTTGCTCCTAAGGAGAGTAATTCTTTCTGGTGTTTTGACAAGATCACTTTTGAATAATTGTGAATAAAAGCGTCTGGGTTCGTAGGAAATTTTGATTGTGTAGGAAATTTGTCCAGGTCCCTCGTGAGGTCCTTGGTTTCTTTGTCAGCTGTTATTTTCATCAGCGTTTCTATCTTCTTTGTGAAAGCGGTGTATTCGCTGTCGTTCAGTCTTGCAATTTGACAACCCAGTGATTGAATGATTCTCTCAGCATCTTGCAGTTTTGATTGGTTGTCCTCGATACCATTGAGCAATAAGCGACTTATAAGTTTATTCGTCGGTTTTTGGTTATTTCTTCTGCACTGCTTGAGGAATCGTTTTGGCACAACATCTGATTCTAAACACGATTTGAAGAACTTAATTCTTTCTAGAAGTTTGGCACACGTACAGTTGGCTGCAATATAAGTGTTTAGTTCCTTACGGGTAAAAGGCTGACCCCGCTCTTTGATAATCTTTATAATGTCCATGCCTTTTAATATTACACAGTATATTTCTAATTAGGAAGAAAAACACATTAATAACAAAGTGGATAAAGGCCATTTATTTCGTGAATACTAATCATCGCTATACAATCATACATTTATATACATTTTGGGTTTTCAATTGATTATGCTAGTGGTAACAAATCTGACTCGCTTTTACTTCTGTTTCTTGTTTTGGCTGGTTGGTAAGTGTGTATGCGTTTGTGTTTGTGTGTGTGCGTGTTTGCATGTAAAGGTCATTCTCGCAGTATTGCAAAGTGATGTCTGAGATCTGGTCATTATTGTTTTGATGGCTTGAGAATTAACCATTTGTGCGCATTGTTCGCTGTTACATGTACGAGTGCTATTTTTCCCAGTGTAGTTGATCGTTTCACCTTGTTGCGCAAATTTGTATTTTGCACATGGTAACAGCGCCAGTGTGGATTGCAGTGTTGAACGCTCATATTGTTTGGAAACTTCTGTCACCGTATGCGCCTCTGTTATTTCCACTTCAGTTTGTTGCCAATCCGATTGTATGTTTGTTGATTCTAGTCGAGGGCCTGTTTGGTCTTGCCTGGATACTAGTAAATTGTTGTTGAATTTTGTTATTCTTGGCCAGTCGATTAGAATATCATGTTGATGAAACTTTTGAATATTAAGGTCAGGTGCTTGTTGTTTTATATAAAAAGATATATTTGTGTGCATAAAATAAGATCTTTGCAATGTATAAAATGAAATTCATTCAGTAGACCAGTTTCATCCTTGTTAGTAACTCATCACATTCTGCCCAGAATTTGCCACGGACAGGGCACGAATCTAGACACGACTTCAGAATCGTTTACCCAAACAACTAAAACACATTGCCACTAATCCATTTGGGAGACTGTTGTTGGTAATGAAATTTTATGGCCGTTTTTTGTCACCTAGGGGTAGGAATGAAAGTTTGATATCAAGATTTTTTACCGTATATATTTTTAAATAAACTAAACATAGCACAAAATATTAAATTTAATCAATCAGATTCTCTGGTTTCATACTTTCGACGCACCAACTAAAAAATGCAAGAATCGACATGGCCTATGTCGAATTTTTGGTGCATTTAATTCCAAGTATTGGTATTTTACGTTGTCGCACCAGACATTCAAGAAAGGCTAAACGAGAAATTTTAATTAGTAAATAACAAAAAATTGTGTATATTATGCAGCAGGATGGCTCAGTTGGAAAAGCAGTAGATTCCAAAGTAGAGGCACTCGGGTTCGAACCCTGTTCGAGGCAAATTCTGGATAGTACGTGATGAGCTCCTAATGAAGACTATAGCGGAGTTCTGGATAAATTGTCTTTTCTACACTATACAATGCTTAGTTTATGAACATAATGGAATAGGTGTTTATATCAAGATTGGAACCTTCATTTAATTAATCCATGTGTTCTTAGGTAATTCTGTAGGAGAATTTTTCTTTTATAAAGGAACATTTGTTTGCGGTAGTTCAAAAAAGTAGTTTTCTTGACCTCCTGCATTTTCTTGCATTGATTATCTATTTACGCATGTACTTTCGCTACTTTGACAGGTCATATTTAATTCAACCTACTTAAAGAAAAGTACACTCAATACTAATATGCTTTTTTACCGTTTTGGTCGCCACTGAAATTATTCTACATATTTGCTTTTTGCAGCTTCCCTAAGACATTAGTGTGTTTAGCATTTAGTAAATATTACAATGCAACCTATAACAAATGTCTATCACTTGATCCGAGTATGTGCACTAATAAAGATAGCACTCCATTTTAATTATCAGTTGCGTTTATGTCAGTTGTCTGTTTAGATTTAACCTCTGGAAATTTGTCTTCTTTCCGATAACTTTGATCGGAAATGGTGTTTCGATGTTTAGCCAAATCATTTTTAGAGAATAATATACAATTGTTTATTTTTAGGTGGGTTAAAAATTCTTGCACTATTAATAATTGTGTCATATTATTATTGATCCTGTTATTATACTGATTCAACAGAAAATTTTGTTGGTTTGGTTGATTTTGGTATTTTTATATTTTCATCCATCGTGGATCAAATTAATTTGGATACAATGTGAGAGAAATTTCTATACGTCAAGTTTCTGATCATAGTAAATTATAGCATGTGGCCCATATATTATTTTTTCCTCTCGACTTTTTCTTGTAAATTAAAAAACGATTTCTATGGTCAGGTATATGGCCAGCATTGATTATTTGATGGATTATAGACATCATCCTCACTGGTAATAGATGTTTTCTTGCCAGCTTCTGAAGCGAACGTGATTGACCGGCTGGTCAGCATTTTCTTTATTCTGAAAATGTTAATATTGTTTATATTTGGAAATGATTAGCGAATGGAATAGCCGTGGAAGCTGATCATCAATTTGTACTCAAATTCATCACTGTGCCCTAGAAATCATATTATACTTTCTGCCGGTATTTTTATCTTTTTTTTGCTTGATTTTATTTAATCCTTATACGCTTCGATACGGAAAATTGAGATAAACCGCCCCTTAATTTGATAAGCTGATAAAATCTTCGACCCCGGTGGTTCGAATCGCTTAGTTGGAGTGTAGTTACAGAAATTATTTAAATTACCAGACAAATCTTTAGCTCATCAGCTGTATTAAATAACATTTTTACAAGAAGCTTACATGCAACGGTCTAGTACCAGTGTGATCTCTGGTTTAATCGATCACGTAATCAATACTAGCTACAAATCTGATAAAATTGGTTTCAACAATATACAAGGCAACTCATGAAATACTTATGATAACAGATGAGGCCATTCATAGAAAAACAACAAGAAACAGATCCCAATGGCAAGCAATGCCAATCAAATGATACCCAGTGAAACTAGCCTATAATTAAAATAAATAAAAGCATGGAAGTGATGAACGATGCAGCACACAATTGGTTTTAATCAGGAATAACACCAGGACCAAGGCCAATAACGGTATCCGTATCAGAAGTACAGTAATCCCCTAAGAAAGATAATTTATCGGAACAAAACAAGAAACAATTCGACCTTATGTGAAGTAAATGACGTGGCTACATATCAACAGGTTTTTCCTGGTTAGAGTTATCGGAAATAAAACTAAATGCCGGACGTTAAACCCAGACTGATTACCAACATAGAAGCATGTAACAAATTGACAAGTACGCTATCTTTTTTGGTGCACGTACACAGATCAAATAGTATAAATTTATTATTATAATAAGTACGATCTTCTTTGATAGACTTTAGACATAATGCTGTCCTAAGTAAGCACCATAGTGCAAATCTAGAGAATAACTGAAATGTTGATAAATTCGAGAAAACGGGCAAAAAATCATCAAAAATATTTTTTCTTAAGAGATCTGTACTAAATATGAAGCTTTAAAGTCGCGGAAGAATACGCACAGACAGAAAATCAATTCGAGCGACTACACCATACACAGTAAATACCTTTAAAATTCTACCCGGAAAGGTTTTCAAAATAAATACAAACACACACGCACAACATGGAATTTCAACACGCTATATATATTATAACACAATGCGTTATAATTTCACTTATTAATTCTTATAAGCTCTTTTTAAGTCTCCATGTTTATAACACCATTCTGCGAAAGTAAAACCAGTTAGTATAAAACGATTCATTATAATTTCAGGATGACATAATGTATGACAAGCCCATCATTTCAAATAACTCACGAGAATAAATTGAAATTCAGTCAAAAATAAGCTTTCTTTTGGATTCCGAACTTTTTTAAAAATTAATTGACTATATATGGAAGTAAAATTTTTAAACCCTATATTATATATATTGATAGAGGAATCGGCGACCTGGTCCTTTTTATGGCCCACAAATAATTATGAATTACGCCACTTAGTATATATATATATATATATATATATATATATATATATATATACATATATATATATATATTGACATAATAAATTAATCAGTGACACAAGTTTGCAAATAAAAATCATTTAGTATACTCAGTGAATACTTAAATAGTTGCACAGTGTTGTCGTTACAAGCTGATACAACAATTTTGTCTGACATGGATCTTTGATGATCAGTTTGCCCTTTCGATCCCTCTATCATATTGTGGCTTACATTTCCAGATGCATGACGTCTTCCAGCCAATTAAGCCAGATCCAAAATTGTTTCGGTCACGTTATGCCTGAAGTTTACAATAAGATGACGATTCATTAAATTAATCGACGTTTCATTAACTTATTTATGGTTACATCTTCATGAGCTCTATACGTACATTACACTTTCTCCCACATTTCAATACAAATATTGCATTCCGTTTAAAAATGATTTGCTTAAATATATTTTAAACACTGCAAGACCGTGCCACCTAATATACACTCTGCAAGCTAGACTAAGGACAAGTCGCATATATATATATATATATATATATATATATATATATATATATATATATATATATATATACGAATTGTTTACTTATTTCATGCGTGCTTGACTAAGAATTAGTTGTTCATTAGGCGATTCATCTGCAAAAAACAATTCAAAGGCATAGCGATGAACTCAGAAGCGCGTTAAGTACACTTCAATCTATCTATTTATATTTAATTTATATATATATATATATATATATATATATATATATATATATATATATATATATATATATATATATATATATACGTAAACAACTTTGTGGACATTCCTATACTCACGATAAGGCTGACGTAATTATTTAAATAATATTTAAGGTCATAAGAGGAGTAATGTTTATCGTAGATTCAACCACATACTATAATACTATACTGGATCGAACCAAAATCTAAATTTACCCATATTTACAAGCCTTTCGATTATCTCTTCCTCTTGCTTTCAGTGAGCACAATGTTTTCTCAAAAATCTAAAACACTACTGTTTCATTAGCGTAATTTTTACGGTAAGCGTTTGGTTAAATACCGTTCTACTCAGGTTCGTAAATTTATACTAAAACCGGAATTA